>DVQO01001122.1:0-11133 GCA_018231785.1 Danaus gilippus
GATATCGTGATGAGTGACTATATACGTGGAAATCTCTTATATATATATATATATAGATAGATAAATATTGTAATAATTCTATAAGACAAAGTATAACAAGAGTGTAATCAGTAATGACCTTATAAGTGAGTTCATATTATGATCTTATACATACGTGCCCGGAGAAAGTAAGGCGTGCTTGACAATAATTACATTTCTTGTATCGTTTTTGCTACATTCATTAAACGAGTACATTAAAGTTTTTTTTTATATAAACACATGACATTACAGTTCGTTTCGTTGACTGTAATGCGATATGTATTAATCAAGTTTCCCTTATATCATATTTATTTCATTGTGACAATTGTAATATTTAATATTGTTGTATATATAAAGTTATTCAAAGACATGCATGGGTTATAATTAAAAGATTAACCCAAATGTTGCATGCATTTACAAACCACTTTCCACATCAAATCAATCTTGGTAACAATGCGAAAATCTTTAGATGTAGAAACCGTTATAAGAACTTTATCATGGTACAATAGCATGTGATCAGTTCCCACGGCATTGGCTTCGTTTACTATATGCGATCTTCATCTTCACTATTTCTTATATAGAAAGGTTTTTAATCGAATACTGCTTTGATAAAAAAAAAAAGTTCTATTGCGATAATTATCGTGTTTTTACATTAGTATGGAATTTTCAGAATTTATGTGAATTAAAATTATTATAAGCGTATATTTTTTTAATGTAAAATGATTTCCAAATTTATTTTTCATGGAATTTCTTCACAATATTGTGACATTCTCGCTCAGTATTAGACTCAATGTGTTCTTTAAAATCTTCAAGTAACTTGTAATTGTCACTTTGACACCAATGTCAGCGGACTAGGAACTACTTAGAGCTTTATAACTTATTCCACGACTCTCTCTGTATGGGTGAAATGAAGACTAACAAAACGAATTCTTTGAGAGAAAGCCTTCAGAATTGTTTTGACAAAGAAAACGTACTAGTTACTAATTAACACAAGTTAAAGTAAGTTTTAAAACTAATACGGTCATGATACTCCATACTTCTATACAACTAATTATGAAAATAAAGATAATAGAATTTTTTTTTATGGGAAAAGAGGGCAACCGAGCAGACGGCCTACTTGATGGTAGGTAGTTACCATCGCCGTTTGACATCTGCAATGTAGATAAAGATTTCTTAAACGAAAATTTAAAAATGTTAGTTGGTATAAGTCGGGTAACTAAATACCTTTACACATAAAAGTCTATATTATACCATAATTTAATGGATTCTTATGCTTAGTCCGAGTTGCTAACGTCACTACATACGAGCGTTAATAGTTTTCCTTCATAAGTCTTCACCCCTTTACTAGTAATAACAAAGGTAATTAAATGAAAAACGGACAAGTCATGGTTTGTACTCTGACGAGGGCAACTTGAACTAGGGATGTAGACTGTAGTTCATAAGCTACATGCAAGTGAGATCATTAACTAATCAGAAATATGTTATTGTCTCGCCATTTGAAATGAAATCAAAAGTGCATTGAATCAAGTGAAAGCAGGCTTATTTTAAGTAGGTCTCATGATGTAACATTACTAAATGAGTCGTAAAAGTATGCCGTTAAATAAAATTAACAATGCTCTAAAGTAATCTGTATTAAGTCACACCGTTAAATCGTTAAGTAGGCATTAAATCCCATTCATCGCCGTTCATCCGTAAGTCCCCAATAGTAGGAGAAATTCAAAAATTGAAATTGAAAATCATATAAAATATTTATATTAAACTTATCACATGCCTCAAGATTATTTATGTCTACTCCATACTAATATGAATATACCTTCTTTTTTACTGAAACCCAAATGATTGCAAACTTCTTAAAGATCAGATAAATGGATAGATGGATGTGTAAGTTTTTCATTTATACACAGATTTCTTAAAAATATTTATTTTAGATGTGATAGGGATCGTATTCTGAAACTGAAATCACGTTGCGCAAATATGTTAAAATACACAGCAACATGTTCGTTTCGTTACTAGCAAAATTCAAGGTTCAATGTATTAACACATTAAATTCAGAAAAATTCTAATAAAGAAAAGAATTATATACACATGATATTAACGATGCTAATTTAAAAAAAAACATCTGTTCCAGATATTATGGTATGGCTTGGCAATCCTGGTTTTACTTGAAGAAGGCGTAAATGGACATGGAAGGCTGATAGAACCGCCGTCACGGGCGTCAGCTTGGCGTTATGGCTTCGACACTCCACACAACTACAACGATCACGAGTTATATTGTGGTGGTTTCACAAGACAATGGAACAAAAATGGAGGTAAATGTGGTGTATGCGGGGATGCCTGGGACTCACCTAAACCTCGGGCCCACGAGCTCGGCGGCAGATTTGGGCAAGGCGTGATAGTGAGAAAATACGCACCGAAAGATGTAATCGTCATCAAAGTCGAACTCACAGCTAGCCACAACGGTTTCTTTGAATTCAGAGTATGCGACAAACTCAAAGACACTGACCAGGAATGCATGGACAAACACGTCCTGAACTTGGAAGGAAAGAGTGAGACCAAATACTATCCCCGTGAAGGTAACAAGATTTATGAAATGAAATATCAGCTTCCGGAGGGTCTAGAGTGTACTCATTGCGTGCTGCAATGGAAGTATATCGCTGGTAATAACTGGGGAACGTGTGCAAATGGTACTGGGGCCGTTGGTTGTGGACCGCAAGAAGAGTTTCGAGCGTGCGCCGATATAGCCATAGGTGACCGCTTTACCACCACTACCAGAAGACCGAGACCGACTTATGTCCCACCGAACAGGACTCCGAAGGTCCCGACTCCAGAACAATCCGAATCTTCCGGAAGCGCTTGGTTCGGAGTTGTTATCGCACTCATCACACTGTTCATCGCGCTTGCAGTGTTGGCCGGAATCTACCTGTACTATTACAGAGGTGGCATGAGGATCAAGAACCTTTTGAAATCCAAAGGGGCTCCTCCAGCGCCTGTTCCACCGCCGAGACATAAAAGATCCTCTTTATCTAGAGAAAACCCACCAGAAATCTCATCTCCAAAAGGAATCTCCGAATCCGGATTCGAAACAGTAGACTTAAGGTCAAAATAATTAAATACTTCGATATTGTAACTGACACTGCCTTTTTTAGTCTTAGGTACTTGGATGTACATTTGTGTGTGATTGTTGAAAATATTGAGACAGCGTCGAAAATATGTATTTTATGTATTTCAAAAGAATTCTTTCATTAAAAGAAAGAATAAGTCGGCAGCGGAAACGATAATGATTTTGCGAAAGAAAACACTGTTGACTATTATTAGGAAAAACACGAAAAATCACTACTATGTTAAAAGAAACATTGAAATTCCCATTTTTGTGTAACTTATGTTAAAGACTTTGATCAGAACTTATTTAGATTAGTCACCAGTGTATACATGAAAATAAAATAGTAATATGTATAAAGCTGTCCATCGAAACGACTATTGTAAATTTTAATTTATAATTAAATTATTATATAAATTTACTTTTTTTATTTCATACCCATATACATTATGAAACAAACCTATTTCCTTATTCAATTTATAAAAATCCGATAACTATTATTGATTATGAATGAAGTTCCTAGGCATCAAAACAATTTTATATGGAAACTAAAAATTTAAATTTTTCTACTAAAATAGTTTCCTCATAAAAACATATTTTTTGTGATTGCTTATCATAACTTATCAATTCGTGATGTAATCTTTTACGTATGTTTGATTGTATTTATTCCTGACCGTTACCCGACCGCTTTCCATGGCACTATAAAACGAAATTCAAAATTCTCTTTCACCCACCTCCGCAACCTCATCTGACTTTGGATATCGTAAAATTCGTTCATAAATTATTTTTACAACATACAAAATTTTGGAAAAACTGTATGCTGTAGGAGCTATAGCTGGAAAATTAAAAAAATGTCTATGTTAACATCAATCCCCAAATTATTATTGGGATGAGTTATTATCTATTCGCTCATAGATGATTTCTACATAATCAATAAAAGACCCATTTCAAAATTTATAGTCTCTACGCCTTATTGTTCCAGAGATATCGTGATGAGTCAACACATCTGCATCAGTAGAAATCTGTTATATGTATATAAAGAGAAGATAATTCAAACGCGGTTTTTTTGTTTATACCTATATTATTTGAAAAAAAAATGTTTTAATAACTCTCCACGCAATTTCTGTCTTTATTGTTTCTTTTTTTACCATTTGATTTTAATTAAACATACATATTAAGCATGCACGTGTATTGTTCATTACAATCAATAGAAGGTTAATCTTCTTAATAAAGAAAAGCAGAACTTTCTTTTATTCTCCTATTTTTGTGCACCTAATAAAATCTAAGACATTAAAATTTATCTGTATTAAATGTATTTTAAATAGAAACTTAACAGAATAACGAAAAATTTAAATAAAGAAAAATATCAAGGTTTTGTTTAAATAAGCTATATATCAGTAATTCAATGAGATGTTAATAATCTTTACTAAAATATATTGTTTATTACGTTAATTGAGTTCCAAAAGAGTTCTCTAAATTACCGTTTAAAATAAAAAAAAATTAAAACACTTCCGATCAAATTGTGATATAAGCAGTAAATTCTTTCGAATTAATTCAATATTTTTTTCAGTTTCAGTTAATTCAATAATTCAATTTAGGTTTCAGGGTGATGAAAACTTACTTGACTATTTTATTTCTTATATAACTTTTTATTTCCTTGGGGGAGGCCTATGTCCTACGTCTTTCGGCTGATGATGATGATTATGATGATAACTAAACTATTTACAAAATACACTTTTATATATATTATTGATTAATTTTTATTTGAAACAGTATGAACTCCTTCCAATAATTAAAATGTTTATTACTCAAATTTATTAAGTTCTTTTACTGGAAACACTTGTATTGAAATGTCACAGTGATAAACCCCAAGTGACAATTTGCTATCGGCAACCATAGACAATCTCAAAACAAACGTGCTGGGAAAAAAAATTCTTTAACGACTCGAAAGAGCGTATATTTCACGAAAAAAAGGTTTTTTATAAATGAAAAATGGCGGTACGGCCTCAGAACATGCATGACGGTGGTATTGTGGAGCGTAGATTACGTCCGATTTATGGTAAACTGTATTGATAACCTCTGCATATTTTATTTTTTATTTGGTGTCTTGAATACTTCTTTTGGATATTCTTACAGACTGGTTGGATAATGGAAACAATAAAAAGGCATTTCAAGAAGCGGAAAAAGTCCTTAAGAAAAGTCCTAGTCTACAAGCGGCTCGAGCGCTGAAAGCTTTAGCTTTATTTAGGTTAGGTAAAGGAGCCGAAGCCCAATCGGTTCTGGAAGCCCTAGCTCAAGAAAAGCCCTGTGATGATACTACGCTGCAAGCAATGACTATTTCCTATCGGGAATCTCAGCAATGTGAGTAATTATTAATACAGTGTTATAAATTAAATAAAAGTTTAAAAAGAATTATTAGTTATTAATTGAAATGTTTCCAAGTTTTAACCTGCAAGTCTCAATTTAACAGAGCTACAGTATTAAAAAAATACTTTTGACTTTTTTTTCTAAACTCATACTCACACTGTAGTAGTTTAAAAATGGTACACAATGCATTTTTCACATACCAAAAGTATTTAAAACAATAAATCACTCACATTCTGTTATTATTTGTTTAGTTCACAAAGTTTGTGCCTTATATGAAGCAGCAGTTAAAGTGGAACCAACAAGTGAGGAGTTATACTCTCATTTGTTTATGTCTTATGTGAGGGTGGGGGACTTTCGATCCCAACAGAGGGTAGCCATGGCCTTATATAAATTTGCACCGAAAAATCCATACTACTTCTGGGCCGTCATGAGTATTGTTTTACAGGTGAGAACATTGCTTGCTATTATTAACAATGACATTAATCTTCATCCCAAATACTACAAACAAATTTCAAATATAGGCGAAAACTACTGACGATCCCACAAAAAAGGGTATCCTTCTGACTCTAGCTCAAAGAATGGTTGACAATTTTATATCTGAGAACAAAATGGAAGCGGAACAAGAAGCACGTTTGTATGTCATGATACTTGAACTACAAGAAAAGTGGACTGACATCCTTAGATTTATTGAAGGGCCATTGTACTCTCAGCTAGTACCCGGATCAACTGCACAAGCTAGCATACCATATCTAAAGAAACTCGGTGACTGGAAACGGTTAAACTTAGTATGCAAAGAGCTACTCTTTGATAATCAAGATCGTTGGGATTATTACCTGCCTTATTTAGACTCAGTCTTCAAATTGATGGATAATACCGATTCTGACAATGACAGCTCTGTGGATGACACAGCTGAGAAATGTCACGAGTTTATTTGTCAACTAGTTGAGAGTATGTCATCTGGCAGGACACTCAGAGGGCCATATTTAGCAAGATTAGAACTATGGAAGCGGTTATCGGTACATGGGGATCCAACTACCCTACTCGGCAGTGGTGTAGCACTATGTATTCAATATTTAAGGGTTTTCGCCCATAAACCCTGTGCTGTACCAGATCTTAAACCATATTTGGCAATCATACCACAGAAAGAGAGGGAAGAACATTGCAGAGACTTTTTGACGTGTCTAGGCTTTGATGAGAACAGTGAACCCGAGTCAGTAAGTACACATAATAGATATTTAGATATTTTATTTATTATATAAATTCCTTTCAAATTATGATTCATGAGTGCAAGTACCGAACAATCTCACACATTCATTGCATTGTGTCCATTTATATTGTCTATTGAATATAATATTGTTCAAACAATAACTGAAAATAAATAATACTTAAACTGCTCTTTTATTCTGATGCAGTTTTTTTGGTTTAATTACACCAGTAGAAAAAATAAATTAAATGACACTTGTATTTTATGAACATACTTTGCAATAATACTCTAGAAAATATATTTTATAAGCATATCTAATAAAATAGGTATTTGCAAAATTACTTTGTTAAATTTTAAAATTGGAACCATAAATATATAAAATCTTTTTTGTTCTAACCTTATTAGTTGTATTTTTTAATGTTAATATGTCTTAAAATCTCCAGCCTGATGACATACAACGTCACATATCCTGTCTCTGCGCGTGGCAGCTGACATCCCCGGTTCGTACAGGCGAGGAATATCTCAAGATAGCTTTGTTACTACGCTACCAGTACTTGAGATGTGCCAACAAAAAACTTATAACCGCCACATTGACTGAATTCTGTGCTGCCGATGGCTATGGAACATTGGCTGCACATTTCTACTTCTATGCTGGTATGTTAAATATATTTATTCTATAATTTTCTTGTATGCAGTTTTTATATAATTAACTTTTGTTTCAGCCGTCCAGCAACAGAGTGCGACTCCCATATTAGAAGCTCTCAGTTTGTTGGAACTGGTCTTGCATAACTCTCCATCCAATTTCCATGCTAAATTACTTCTAATCACCCTGTATCACGTTTTAGGTAATACTGTACTATTACAATAATTAAATTAACATACATTGATCCAACAAAACTCCTCAATTCATATTTGATTTTCAAGAATCTATTTATTAAAAATATTCATAATTAAGTTATCATTAATCTAATAATGCAATCTTTTTTTCTTCAAGTTGATCTAAGTGCTCTAATTCTCATGAAATAGCTGTCTTCAAATCAATTCTTTTAATTAACCACTGATCACAGAAATTTTTCAACATATTGAGCATACAACTTCCATATAGACAATGGAAGTGAATACTATTTTATTTTCTTAATACATATGATTCTGATTAGGAATTTGTTAATGTATGTTTGTAGGTAACGGCCCAGCGGCGGATTCTGTATACCGTCGTCTGGAAGCGAAGCACGTCCAGCTGTTGTCGCTGGGCTGGATCCACGCTGCCCGCCTCGCCCCCGGCCTCGCACACACCAGGGCTCTCCGTCTGTTGGCTGACACTCACGCATTCCATAAACACCATGGAAAAGACGTGAGTTATTAATGCATTATATCATACAACCAGTTTAATATGAAACTGATGCTCTTTGACAATAGTAATCCGACTCAGTTTATGGTTGAAGTTATAATAATTATTATTTTTTTGTCTCTTTGATCATGTATGTAACTGGCCAGATGATTTTAACAGTTTTTTTCTGTATTCCAGTGCATGGAACACTTGACGTACGCATATAAGTATGGAACGTTCGAGAAGTTGCTAGAGCTCCGTGAGTGGGGCGCTCGTCTGGAGGCCTGCGCGTGGTGTTCGCTCGCAGGGCGCGAGAGGGCGCTGCTGCCCCTATTGGCTGGACCCACCGCGCCCATGCATGCACCGCATCCCCTCCCAGACCCACTCACGTATGTACATGCATATATAATATACGAGCATATGCTTAGCGATAGCGAGGGATATATATATGTGACAGTATTAAAATAAATGTATTTGTTTTTTAAAAGCATAAGTAGAAACTGTTTAATAAGCTTTAACGCTATTCATGTTTATATAACACGCATAGTTATAAACTTAGCAACAGCGATGTGAAGTTAATTTTATAAATATATTAATTTTAAATTATTAATAATAATTTTTTAATTAGTTTGTGCTATTCATGTTTACAAATTGTTTGTATTTTTATAAGTTGTATGCGAAAACATAACTTTTTCAATTGGAATGTTGCAATAATAAAAACTTGCTCTTTTTTGTATATCACATCAACTGTCTTTCTCACTTGATTAGTTCTGACACTTTTTCTAAATATAATTAAAGAAGCGCGCCTATAACAAATTTTTCCAAAAGAGTTCTTCGTTCTGTTATTAAATATATCATTTCGAGTAACTTTTTTGTACAATTTGCGCTTATGCTATACAAAACCATTTTATTTGAACCAAATACATAATTGTTTACTTATTGTCTTAGTTGGCGATAACGTAATGTTACATTGACATGATATTTTCTCAACTACTATTCATATAAATTTATTATTATTATATTTATGTATGAAAAATAAAACTGTCATATAAATTGTAATCTTACAGCGACAATCGAGATCTTAACGCCATAGTCAGCTGGGAACAGCCGCAGTACATTGACCCCGGTATGAAAGAGAGAAGCTTCGAACACGACGTCGCTTACTTGAGACTCAAAGACGGGATAGTGTCCTGTATAGGTAATATTATAATGAAAAATTAACAAATTAAGTTTATTATTAAAATATAATTCGATTTTTAAATAGTCCATAGCAATTTTATTAACGGCTTAATTGTTTTCTACTTAGTAAAGTTATTAAATTAATATCTTAATACTTATATGTAAATAATTCTTCAACAGCACTGTGTATCGAGTGTGCTGACAATAGAAGTCTGGAAGAGAAGAAAGTTCAACTTGATGAAATGCAAACGTGTATAGAGGCATTCAGTAGCGCTATGGAGAAATGTAAAGAGAAGTACAGCGGGAAACAGAGACTGTGTTTGACGACACCGTTCCCATCGAGAATTATAGGTGAATAATTATCAACATACATTTCGTATTATATATGTATTTAAATATATAGTAATATAGATGTTTCTGTCTTTTAATATGTATCTGTGTAACAGACAATTATCTATCGTACAAAGTTTTATTTATAAAACATTGCTTATAAACAATAATGTTTTGTTTGTTCGTCAGCGTTCGTGAACTCTCCAGTACCGTACCGGGAGCTGTACGTGCTGATGGTGAGTGTGGTCCGCGCGGTGTGTGCGGGTGACGGGCCCGCGAGTCGTGATCGAGGCGCCGCCCTCCGTCCACTGTTGGCCGCCTCAAGGGAACACCTCGCGGCCGCCGTGCACACCGACCTGTGGGCCCAGAGAGAGACCTTGGAGTTCTTCTCCAATTATCTGGAGGTAAACACTGGCGATTATAGTACTTTATAATATCAGAATAAGTAATAGTCAGACGATTGCTCATGATTAGCTGCTATCATTAGTTATCAATACTTTACGAAATAAAGATGCTTATGTTCATTTCTGATTACTGTTTAAGTGAATGTTTATTATTATTATATTTATCTTTGTTGATATTTTTTATGTTTAACGTCCTGACATAGTATTACAGCTCTTATAAACTGACCTTTTTATTGCTTCCACATTGCTATTTATACTATAATTTCTTCACATTCATCCATAACAAAGTATAACATTTTCGGTCAATTATTACTGAATAATTACGATATAGAAATGAACATTATTTTATCTTAGTATAGAAAATTACCCGAAATAATTAATCTATAAAATGTTTAACTTGTATTATTAAACATAAAACTGTATTTAAAATAAATATACCAAAATATATTTTTTTCAGTTCATTGGTGTGATAACTTTCCTCCTTGGCGTCTGTAACGAGGTGACGGCTCAGAACAACACAAAGAAATCAAAGAGAAAAACAAATCAATCGCCGGATCAGATACTAACGACCCAGATGTTGAGCGTCCTCAACGATGACGTTCAAGAGATAGTCGCTTTCCTAGAAGAAATATTCGAGAACTGGCCGAGCTTTGACTACAACAACTCACTAAAAGAACAGATGACCCAACTAGATATAAACGATAAATACCAATGTCCCGTCAAACAGAAGTTAAAGGACGGAATACAAGAAATAGTTACAGAAGTTAAAACAATGCTGAAGAAGAAATCTAAATATTTAAAATCCCTACAATAATATCCCTGTGGTGCAACATGATTGTTTTCAACATATCTTGTAAATAGCCGTTTCGCTACGCTGTTTCCATTACATTATAAAGTGATAACGGAAAGCAACAAGTACATACGCTTTACATACGAAATGTTATGTTTGTTCTCTCGTTTAATAATAGATGCAGTTTTGAGTTTTTGATTTAAACGAAACTTATTTATGTACATTTATAAATAGTGTTTATTAAACTATAAGTACTTATAAAACTTAAAGAAATACGAAACGTTTATAATTTATTGAGTAGTTTCATTTGTTTCGATTGGGTATACCTTGTTATATAAAAAATATTTTGATGAAATTTTTTATGTGTGTTCAAGGGGTCTGGGAATGGTTTAGATTCACAATTTTGTCTGCTGGACA
>DVQO01001123.1:0-11126 GCA_018231785.1 Danaus gilippus
GATTAGGAAAATTCTATAAGAAAAAAGGTTTATTTCTGGAATTTTGCATGTAAGTAACGTGATCTTGGATATTTTTTTTCTCTACCTTGCTGTACGTTTCTAAAACATAAAAAGAATAAAAATCTGTGAGCATCGAAACCTAAACAAATATTTATTTTATCGGCACACTTTATTGTTGATATAGTTAATTTATGTTAATGATTGTAAAGAGACGCCTAGCGTACTCGAGTGATGGATGAGTCGTGACAATGCTCCTCCGGGGACGAGTGTAGGCGTCGTCTTGACAGCCAAAATCTGCACTTTCCTTTGACTTTCTCTCAGAGGTGCGAAAGGTGTTCACCGAGGGCACGCAATGGTTATTCGGTAGCCGGCACAGCATAAGTGTACGCGCTCTAATCGCGATTACACTTTTCGTTCAGACCGATACGACGGTCGTTATATGGTGCATTGCGCCCGTTAACGATATTCAAAGTACCTGCATGATATTACACCATTTAAAAGAAGTGTTTCGCTTGTAAGAAGTTATTTACAAAGAAATCGTGAAGTGAAATGCCATAGAGGAGCTATGGCGCGAACGGTTGGAATAGTGTTTGTAGCGCTGTTTTTCATGCTACGAGTCACCACGGCTGCGCGTTTTCCAGTAAGTAATATCTAGAGGGCGGGCGGCGTAAATTTTTCAGGTTTTTTCATAGTATTATTAATCAATTTATTAATTATTCTCTAAATGTGTGATAAAGGATGCAATTTTTTTTTGTCTAAATTTTAATTGCATTGATTTTTACACTGTCAATTATTATTTAAAGTAGTGTTACCGCGTGTTTAGGAAAATATGAAGTGGGAAATAGAACAAAAAAAAATTATAAAATGATTTAGCTTCAAGCTTCGAGCTCTGATAAAATTCTGTGCTTTTAATCAGTCAAATTATAGGTAACAAGTTATCTTCTCATGTTTAACATATAGGGAATTTGATTGTTGATCAATAGCCAAAAAACTAATAAAAAATGGGTATATGAATAAATAAATAATGTATTATTTAAAAAAACATTGTTTTTGCTTATTCAATAAGCATATTTTCTCAATTATTTTTGGTTATTGATAAGGTATAAACACACAAAAATTACATTTCTTAGTATTTGGTCCTTTTTTTTCATGCGTTTTAGCGATAAGTTGAACGGATTTTAAATGAGACGTTTGTAAGATCATATAAAGACGATTTTCATTTCACAAATATCTAAATTTATATGTTTTTTATAATCATCAATTTTCGGTATAAATATAAAGTAACAAACACCTTCAGTCAATCAGGAATCGGCTTCAGTCAAAAATATATATTCAATGATTTAAGTTTTGGCGCTGAAATATAATGTAAATCGGAAAAGAGAATTAAAGATGTACCTACTTAGTAATAAAGATGCTGACAATATAATGTTTCTGATAAAGATATTTAAAATAGTGAGCATTTTAATAACACTAGACTAACTATAATATACAAATATATATTATGAATAAAAATAGCATGACCACATACAGTATAGGAACACATTAAGGGTAAAATACACGGTCTATACTTTTTGACGTGTAAACTAATTTCAACGCAATACGTTTTGTTTGTGGATTGTTTTTTTTACTTTTCGACAATTTGTATAAGTAATACGATATGTTGATGTTTATGTGGTACTTAGCTATAATATTTCATAGTTAATTTACCAACCTTATATAAACATATGTACATTGTACATAAAGTCTTTTTAACTGCTCTATTATTATTTATCTTCCTTTTAAAGGGTTGTGAAATTTACGAAGTGATATTCATGGATTGTTTTGGTAAACGCATTTACAAATACATTAATATTAAAATGCTCGCCCTTAATTATCGTTAAAACGAAAGTTCATTTGCTAACATAATATTACATATTATGCGTCATTGATATTCATAACGGACACCAAACCGTTTGTTTGGGTCTTTAAGAAATATAACAAACTGGTGAGTTTCTCGGCGCCTCTTTGACCGCTAAATGTATTGGTTGTTATAAGTATATTTAACACTACATCCGGCAAGGTTATTGTTTATAATACACCGTTTTAACGGTTTTAGGTTATTTGAAATTAATGTCACGACGTAATATACTTGCGGTTCGAATTTTTTGCCGACAAGGGTATCGTGAACACCGAGAGCAATCATCCCATTGACACCAATAAGTCATGGATTACGCAAACTAACCAAACGATTCGTTTGAAAAACAATTTATCTCTCGTTACAATAACTTTCTCTCTACCTACATCGGAAGTAACGAATTGTATCATTTTATTTTAGCAATTACATTACATAACTCAATGGAGCCTTGGATCTGTAATGTACTCGATCACGTAGTAAGTTACACAACTATAAAGCGTCACGTAGCTGAAGTTTTTCAATAATTTTTCGGTGATTCACAACGCGATGGCTATTGTTCCCGGCCGCCAGACTGTACGTAATATTGCGATCGATGAGAACTTTCATAATTTTTAACGTAATACGAACAATTGAATACCAAAACTAATGACTAAATTGAAAGATCAGCAGGTACTTCTTACGTTGCCTTATAATAATGAGTTATTGTCTCGAGGCGTACTAATGTAAAAACAAATAGTTTTACTTTCCCCTTTAGTTTGCTCGTGGCTGCTAATGTCGTTCCTATAACACGCTGACTCATGTGTTGTGTTGATTTTGTTTTCACTAACCTTTAAATATCTAGAGTCCATCGAATTACGAACTTGAATAATATAAGATCAGGAAAATTTAAATAAAAAGAGACTTATAGGTAATTTAATAGAACATTGTAGGTTTTATAAATGTATATGTGTTTATACCAACTTCCACCTCTCTTACTTTTAATTGTTAATATTAAATACAGTATAGGTAAATTTTTCTTCATGCTGAAATGGCTGAACGGATGTGGGAGAAATTAAATTAATACCACGATGACTCAGAATACTCGGAAATTTGATTTCATGCGAATTTAATTTATTAAGGCTTACGAGAGTCTAATAAAACAGAATGATTCGATTGTTAGAATTCTGCTGTGTGAATTTCTTTGTTTCACGCGTTATTTTTTTCATTTCATATTTCTATTTAATGCTAGACTTGGTGCTTATTTTTCATTGCTATGAATTTATTGAATAAATTTAATTGCCATACTATGAATTAGTTAGTAGGTAATCTCCATTACAGATCCAGGCAATATTAGTTTTAAGATAAGATTAATACGTGACTTTATTTTATTCAGTTTTGGAATCATATCCTTGTACAGTACCTAATTAAAATTTAAAGAATATATATGCAGTATGTCTGGCCTCATACTTAAATTCGACAAATTAAACTTCATTAACTTCTTAATTAGCGGAACATTTGCCAGTTAAAATGTTTGCTCTCTTTACTTAAAGCTAGGATTGGAAGGCATGAAGTTTATTCAACATATTATTTATGTGTGAGTATTCTAGCTAAGATGTCTGTCGCGTCCTCGTTTGACCCCGTTCGATACACAGTAGTTATCGTAGTCTCGACGCGTTCACTCGACACGTTTTTAATATTTACTTTGTACTTTTTTTAAATAATAAATATAAGTACATTATATTAGAATAAGAATATTTCTTTGTTTTTCTTTTAGTTTTATTTAGGATGAAGTTGTTTAATTACTTTTAAACTAAACGCCGTTTTGATATAAAATATTTCCTTTTTCCTTATACGGTTCTTGATTGCAATGTTTAAAGTATTCCAATGTTCGAAGGTACTTAAAAATCTAGAACGCGTCCAAATTATTCGCGAATTGGGTCGTTAAATTAGCATATGAGTAAATTGCGGTACAGTCATAAAAATGTATTGTTCATTAAACCGTTGCACTTTCAAATATGTTTATTCAAGCTGCGAGCCTATCATAACTCAATTTTTTTTTCAGGACATATCGGCTTTCAACGGCTGGTGGTCAAAGGGGGGTCCAGATGACGATTCAAGAGGAAACAAAGACGTCGAAGTGGTATACTTACCAGCGCTAATACCTCGTGAAGCACAGGTTGCCGAAGATTCTGCACACAATGACGTTCCACTACCTTACAGTTTTGAAGCCTTCGGGAAGTACGTGACATTGCTTAGATTCTTTAAGCTCTAACAACTCATTGAGCTTTATAAAATTTAATAAAAGAACTGAAAAGAAAAAACCATTAACCTGACGAACATTATTTATAAAATATTTTAAGGAAATACCCAATGTCACGGCTTGATTATGAAACCTTTTATATTATGAAGTATTTTTTTTTAAACTACAGGAACTTCGACCTTCAACTTTTACCGAACAGACGACTCGTGTCTCCTCAGTTCCGAGTGTGGTCTGAGGATGGTCCCGAGGACCCCTTGTCGGCTACTGATTCTTCTTGCCACTTCCTTCACAGTGGCCCTGGAGCCGTCGCTGCGTTCTCCGCTTGTAGAGACCATGCTCTAGTAAGGAATTTTTGTCTTCTATGTTTCCATTATTTGAAACTCCTAAACAATTATCTTTTTATAACTATTTACTTTCTTTAACAAACTTACTTACTTTAACAAATTTAGTATTATATTATTACGATGAACTGTTGCAGAAAAATTGTAAGAGGCACTAGAAACAAAGAAATAATAACGAAAATTGAATTTCATACAATGATTAGTGGTTTTACAGTCGTCGTAGAAAACAATTGCAGACTTTGGAGTAAAATAATATTTTCTTTTCAGCACGGTCTTATCATGACTGATAATTCCACATATGAAGTGCGACCCTTAAAGACTGGAGAAGGAAGGTCAGAACATGGGAAACAACACAGAGATCGCAGGGCTCATATCATCCGTCGTGCGAATCCTCCTCCTATGACTATCAACGATGACCGTCCATTGAGACATAGAGTTCGTCGACCCCGTCTCAATATTAACAAACCACCGCCTTCTTCCTACACCGTCGAAATAGCACTGTTCCTGGATGAAGCCGCTTACAAAATATTTCATCCTCATCTAAATTACAATGAGGCTGATCTACGGGATATGTTGTTGGCGTACATCAATGGGGTAAGATAGTAAAACTTATTGTTTATAAAATGTTTATACCATCAAACCCGATTGTTAAGCTTTTTTATCAAATTGAAAATAATGCGTTAAAAACAGGTGCAGGCCCTATATCACCATTCGTCCCTTGGGACCCGTGTTCAACTGTCATTGGTGAGACTCACCCTGCTTCGGACACAACCAGCGGGTCTATCGTTACAGGCAGAGCGAGGTCGTTTGTTGGACTCGTTCTGCGCGTACCAGCGATCGCTGAACGTAGATGATGATGACGACCCTGAACATTGGGATATGGCGTTACTACTTTCTGGGTATGAAGTATAAATAGGATATTGCATTAAGGAACAATGAGTCTTATTAGTTTATCTGCTAAAGAAGTCTTTCTGTTTTTCTATATATTAACAGTGTGAAATATATTTAAATCATAAGTTACTTTATTACAAAAGAATTGTTTTTGTATACACATGTGTTTCACCACAGTTTGGTTGAATTTTTTTAATAACATGTATGTAGATTTATTTTAGAAATGAAATAAACAACTAATATCTTAACAAACATTAGGAGTCCGGGTAGACTTATAGCCAAAAAAAGGCGCTACATTTATGCTAGCTTTTAGGTGACTTTAATAGACTAGAAAAAAAGTTATAAATGTTTTAAAATTATTTGCATTTGCAAATGGTATCATAGCTAAAAGATATTACGGTTTAATGTGAGAACAGAATCAACGAGAATGAAAGTGATGTTAATTTACATTGATTGTCATTTTAATTTCAGATTAGACTTTTATTCAGAGGAAGGAGGTCGTCGGAACGGTGTGACGATGGGTCTAGCTCCTGTGGGAGGAGTCTGTCTTCCGGCACACGCGTGTGTCGTCGCTGAGTTTGGAGCTTCAGACACTCTTGGAAGACCGTATCCATCTGCTGGATTCACATCCGTCTACATTCTAGCACATGAGATTGGACACAAGTCCGTTATTATTTTGTATTTTGATGTCACTCATAATTAAAAATCACATAATGAGATCTAAGGGATTAAGAATCACATAAAATTATATTAGGAAGTTTAAATTCTACAGCATATTTTCTGTTTTTGATATTGCGATTTATTTAAATGTTTCATTTCTTTTAATAGTAAATGTAAAATGAATCTAAACATTCCAGTCTGGGCATGCATCATGACGGGACTGGTAATGCATGTTCTCGCGACGGCTACATCATGTCTCCATCACGCGGCACCAACGGTGAAGCGACCTGGTCACACTGCAGTGCACAAGTTGTCGCTGACTTGAAGTAACGTATAAAATAAAATCAATTAAAAAACTAGTGAAGAAATATATTGTGATTAATAAAAAAATCAACCTACAAATCAGGTGGGCAACATGTTTATTCGATGGCGATGATGATACAGACATACCACCACAACTAGAGCATGAGAGATTTGGTGACGCCCCCGGACTTGTTTGGGTCGCGAAGAAACAGTGCGAAGTAAGAGTTTTTATTGTATGAAAAATGTATTTATTATCTTAGGTGGTATAACTCAATATGCTCCAGTTACTGAAGGGGAATTTGTGATTAATATAAATAACACTCACGCAAATAAAACCAGCGCACATATAAACAATTTAAGTTTGAAAATTTTTACGCAAAGCTCTAATACTCAAAACTTTACATTCACAATGGTATCACAAGTAGGTAAATTTTTCTAAAATACCATCTCTCCACGCAACTCAATTTACCCGGCACTCGCACGTTGAATCCAATGAATGCTAAGAAGTTTCTTTTTGTTTGTAAACTCATAGTAATCTTGTGTCTTTATTAACCAGGTACTCCTCCGCGATAAAGACGCGACCCCAGCATCTCCAGAGCCTGGTGTGAGTGTGTGTGTGCAGCTCGCGTGTAGGACTCCTCACAGAGCAGGGTTTTACTACGCCGGACCCGCGCTCCCTGGAACTCCTTGTGCACCCGGGAAGGTTAAACATCTTGATCATTCTTATAATAAATCTTTAACAGTTTAGTCCCAAACTACTATAAGTTAGGTTTTTGGACAGTTTTAACAATCAAGAGGTTTATCAGTACTCAAATTAGAAAAGAAAATCCTGTTGTACTGTGTGTGTGATTTGAAAACTTTTGTTATCTAAAGTGCCAATAAAAATCGATGACGGATTATTTATTCATTTTCCACGACAGAGTCTTCAGGAGTTTAATGAACCCAACAGCCGTTAAATAAGTACGAAAAATATGATGACTATTTTAGTTTCTCTTTGTTTGGTTTTCATTTATTATAGTACTGACAATAACTATCCCTAAGAAAAAAGATTAAAGTTTAAACTTATGTAGTATTTGCTGTTGTCTGATTATTATTAGCAGTACGAATATGAGTTCACGAATTACATAGTTTAAATAGGAATAATTATTTGAATTTGGTTCTAAACATACTATTAGAGGTATTATTTGAAAACATAACGTCGGTTCCAGTGGTGTCATGGCGGGGAGTGCGTAGCTGCTGATCCTACCGTGGCAGCTCTGCCTCCGGTAATGAGTGACAGCGGCAGTACATGGAGTGAGTGGTCTTCAGGGTCGTGTCGCTCAGGCTGCACACTGGAGGGCCGAGGAGCGGTGGAGAAACGACGCACATGCCCTCAGAACGCTATTTGCGAAGGACCTTCTTATGATGTCGTACTTTGTGATGATTCGAAGGTAAATAAAGTTTGATATATAAATTAAGTACAAAAAGTTTTGGTTTTTAATGCATCTCTTCCCTTTTTCAGGTGTGCGGTAAGAAAAGACGCACAAGTGCCAGTGAGTTGGCGGGTCGTCGCTGTGCTCAGTACGCGGCTCGCATCCCAGCTCTTGATGCAAGAGGAGGAGGTCTACAGGCGCCTCATGATCCTAGTATGTTTTATATGTTAAATACAAGTAAAACACTCATTTTAATTTAAAATTTATCGTATATTCTCCTAGATATAATGTATACAAAGAACATTCAGTAATTGTCCATAATAAGGATACCTCATTACGGTAAAAATAATAACACTTTTATCAGATCTTGACTATTTTTTGTAAACAAGTTCGAAATCAGTTGTTAAACAAAATATTCATACATAAACATTTAAAATATTCATTAAATTTTTAAGTAAAAAAGTTAAGCAACTCTGCTTTCTACGCCCGAATAACATACTGACTGTATCCCATTAAAATTCGTTAATTGTTTTACAATCTTTGAGCTGATTACGGTTGGATCAAGTAAAAACCGGCTGCAAGTGTCGGGTCTAGAATAATCTTTTTTGTCAAATAAACTGTACTGTCGACCTTGTTCGGAAACCAATGACATCGCTTAATTACTCTAAATATCAAGTGAGGCGAGATAAGTAAATGCGAGTTAATAATTCCACTGTTCATATGTTACCAAACGTGATCGGAAAGTGTCAATTTAATTTTTGCTGTGAAAGTTGTATGACATACATTTTAGGTTTTATTTACTTACGTTTTCATACAAAAAATGGTAAAAATAGATTTGTTGTTACAAGACAACTCTCTCTACTTGGACTAGGTATATATTATGTTGTATAAATGAAATGGAGAGTTATTCTATGTATTAAAAAAAATACGAACTTTATTAAAACACGAAGACTTATAGATATGGTATTAGTTTTTCAGTAGAAAATGCTTCAGAAATAATTAAAATTGTAAATAATTACAAAGGCCTATAGATACCGCACTTTTAGAGTAAGTGATTAGTCAATGTATAAAAATTCATATGTAGGTATTATATATTATAATTGTTTCGATTATACGGTATCAATCATGAGTATAATATCGATTATCTACCGAATAACAAATAATAATTTATAATAATTGATTCAATCATTATAAATTTATTGAAAACATAGAGCAGCTTTAGAACATTATCCTAACATTTTCGTCATAAAAGTTATCTTTTAATTTACATACTTTAGTGTCTTCAGTTGTATAGTGGTTCTATAGCAATTTGATACCACATTCTAAATATTTTATCAACTTACCTCTTCTTAAATTTTCAAACGAGCATATTCTATGTATTTTCTTCAAAACAGTTTTCTTAAAAATTCACACATCAAAGTTTAAGTTTTAGAAAATGTCGCTTTGTCCTTGTTTTCATGCTATGAAACAATACTAACATTAGAATATGAAGGTACATAACAATAGATGGGGCTGTTGCAAACATTATTCCAATGAGTGTTTGGTGCTGTTGTACTGACATAGCAACAGTACAGCCACTTCACAATAGATGGCGTTGTTTTGAAATATTAATATTATTACACAAAGGAGTTTGTACAAAAATAACGACACCTTATATAAGAGTTTAAACTTTATTGTGGTTATTAAAAATCAATTTATAAAAAAATTAAACCTTTATTAAAAACTTGTATTCTATAGTTATAACATTATGAAAAGACAGTTCTCAAGCTAATTGTTCTACTGAATAGAACTATCAGTTGCCTACTTTGGATTTTGGCAAAAGTATGTTTTCAGTATAACATTGCTATATTTTGATTGCTGTTATTGTAATTGGTAATTATTGAATGAGGAGGATAGAGCGTACTGTTTTGGCATCACATATAAATAGTATAAAATATATTTTATATAATACCTATAATGATTATGATTATCTTTATCTTTAATGATAAATTATATTCAGGATAACTGATGGTTAGGTTCTCCTTGTATAAAATATCTTGTATATAATACCTCCTTTATTTCATGTTTTAAAGTATTTCTTGTTTCAACAATTCGAATCTTTAAAATAAACTTAAATATCGAACGATCAATTATATTTTCTGAAAAATCTATCTACACCATCTTGTGTCATCAACTCACTATTTTTCTATATACTTAACAGTTCATGTACATATTATATATTCTTCCCCTAATGTCTAATAAACGCCATACTCTTGATTCAGCAGCAATATATATATATATATATAGAGATAATATGGAGAGTAGTAATCAAGCCCATGCTAACCATATGCACATAAGAGACATTAATATAAGTCAGTTATACATAGATATAGTTTTTGCTACTGAAGTACTGCTGAAATTATCCTTGCTATTTTATATTGCACGTTGAAAAATTTAATATTTGTTTTTCTATTGATGTTATGAAACGAGAACTTAAAATTTTGGAATCAAGCAATTGGCTAACTGGCGCTAACTCAATTCGCTAGATGGCGCTAATTCAATTTCAAGTGAAGTAAAGTTTTATTATATTGACGTTCGATTTTCTTAGAAATTTCATGCTAAGTCCTCAGAATTAATAAATATATGTATGACATTATTATCCTTACATCAATAATACTTTCTACTGTAATAAATTGATGTAATAAATATAACTGGATGATTGCTGTGGTCACTCAAACCATCAGAAATATTCTTCACCAAGATTTGTCACATGCCTTATTGTTTCATTAGGCCTATTTAAACGGTAATAGCATAGATAAGACATAGGATAATTTTTCAGGTTATTGTATGAAGCGGTGTTATAAATAAATGATTTAGTAATGTTATTTAAAATGATTTAGCTCGTATGTGGATGGGATGTGCGATCTTCTGTCGTCGTGCGAGCGGCGGCGGGTTCTACGCGCCTCGGGTTGAGCTGAACGACGCTGGACTGGATCCTTACTTCCCGGACGGCACGTGGTGCCATCACGACGGACAGACCCACTACTACTGCCTTCAACACCACTGTTTACCAGAGGTTAGATTCATTTTATTGATTCTGAATAGTTATAATATGCTTTATATCTTAAACTTGTGGACCAATTTAACTCATTTATTATTCGAAATCCCCAATCAACTAATTTCTATTCTTTGGCGTCTTGGGAAACAAAATTATGGCCAAAATGGATATTAATTTAATTATGACAGCTTTACATGCTAGGTCTATTTACTAAATTGTAGGTATGACGGCCTTGGTTGTTGGTAAACGTGTTATCTAACAGTTAGTTTATTAAAAGGTTGAAATAGATGGTTCTAGTATGCAAAATAAATTAAAAATGAAGTCTTCTATCAAATTCTAATAAAATGTT
>DVQO01001124.1:0-11119 GCA_018231785.1 Danaus gilippus
TTAAACTTTAAAGTCATTCTATTCAATGGTGAATAATGAGCGAGATTACTTTTGCCTTTTTTTGTATTGAAAGGAGTATACACGAGCCTTCTTGGGAGTTGAACTGGTGCATTAAAGTATAGTTTTGAAAGTAATTGCTGTCTATATCATTATTTACAATTTTGAAAAGATATTGTGATTTTGATGACACAATCAATTAAAAAATTAATGGTGATAATAATATTTGGTGTTTGTCTATGACACATGAAGAAAATTATATTTTTCTTTACATGTATAAATCTGATATACTATGTTTCCTTATAATCCTGTGGCTTACATTAAATTGAGTAATAAATTTTATTACAATTAAATTATATTATAATTTATTGAGCCTATAGGCTATATAATTTTATACATGATGTCATCACAAGAGCTTGAAAGCTCTGAATTTACAAGTCAACACTTAACCTGTCATTGTGAAGTTAAAATATGAATGGAAAATATGTTTGTTTACAACAATACTCACCTGTCTTATATATGGTGCTATAATTCCAATGTCTTTGGCAGACACACTGTGATTTTGAATCAAAGCTGTGGTGTATCTCTTCAGCATCTCCAATTCTTTTTCATTGAAGTAACTGAAATCAATATTCAAGTTACCTTGTGTACTACCTTCATCTATATATTTGTGAAATACCACATGTATGTGAAAGTTATCTATTCTTGAAACATTACTTAAATTTATGTTACAATATTAACTATAGTGAATTTTATTATACCTTAACTTTATAGTTAGAGCCATATTTAATTTCTGTCATTTTCTTTATATTTAGAAAGGACATCCAATGCCTATATGTAATTTATAATGGAAGCAGTATAGACTTATTGTAAGGAATATGTGCTTTATTAGCCTATTATAAGAAGCTTATTGGCTCACAGAGAATAAGAAGAATAACAGGTCCTGTCGAACATTTTGTATAGGAATATGCCAAATCATAATAATGATTTAAAAAAAAAACAGAAATTCTTTTTTGTATGTACAAATAGAAACAAACACGGGAATTTTAGCGTCAAAATACTTTGGTTTTCCTTCGATATCCAAAATATATAACTGATGTCAGTCTATTCCAGACAATAATGTTTAATTTTCTAGCATAATTTAATATAATTACATTTACCTGGGTGCGTTGCCTATCCTTTGTTCCCTTGAGTGTACTGCATGGAACACTAGAGCTCGCTCTGTACCATATCCCAGGATGCTGCGACGGCTCAGAGGATCTGGCTCCGCA
This sequence comes from Danaus gilippus, assembly GCA_018231785.1. Lineage (NCBI taxonomy): Eukaryota > Metazoa > Arthropoda > Insecta > Lepidoptera > Nymphalidae > Danaus > Danaus gilippus. Next base: position 1,269 of record DVQO01001124.1, read on the forward strand.
CAAGCCTGCATAGACATATAAAAATCTCTGTTATTTGCTACATAGTATGTTTTGCAAACATCTGTTCTCTGTTAAAATGATATGTATGGTTATTAAGAGGCAGCAACATCTATAGTGTTACTTGACTTCATAAATTATATAATATTGAAGTTTTATAAAAAAAATTGTTGAGTATAAAAAAAATATATATATAAGAAACATGTATTATTCTAGTGATCAATTTTATTTTTGAGAAATACTTGTTCTGTAAAATCACAGCTTTTTAAGTTTATACTATTTTCAACATATTTTTGGATTTTTTGTGAAATAACTTTTAATTTAATTCATTACCTGAAGGCAGTTGTCATAGAAGAGTTCGTTGGGGATCGCCAATATATCTGGATCGGATCGAAAGTTCTTAACGAGCATTGTTATGAAATTACGATCTGAGTACAGATTTTCGTAAGTCTTCTGAAGGCGTTCCAATAGCGACTGCCCTATTGAAAACCATATTTGTTAAAAAATTTGCTATATATTTCAGTTTTTGTCTAAATTTATATGGCAATGACGATAGGAATATGGCAGAAAAATTAAATATGACATTTTTTTTACAAAACTTTGGATGTGAAGTGGATATGTTGTGAAAGATTTCTTCTGTGAGCTAGGTCCTATAAAGACTTTTATATATATATAATAAATAGCAATTCCACCTAGGCCTCTGTCGCGGGCTTCTTTGGATAAGCAGACAGGTCCTAACTGTTGTGGATCTCCTGCCAGTACTAGCAGACCGTTTGGTGATAACAGGCCGCATACTGGAATTAAGGTCGCCGGCTCAGTAGCTTGAGCCGCCTCGTCGATGAACAGGTGTGACATCTGCAGCTTATGAGCAGCCTGGCTTTTATTCCTGGTAAGAAATATCACTTTTAAATACAAGTACGTAATACATATATTACTTTGTTAAATTACACTCGGCCTCTAAACTTATATCGTATTATCCTTATAAGAGTATTTAATAAATACAATACAATTTTAGATTATATAAATATACAATAAAATTAATAAGATTTGCGACCTGAGGAACCTCTCATACAGAGAGGTATAAATATCACAAATTTATTTATAAGTTGGTCTTACGAAGATTAGACACACACCAATATGGACGAACGCACTTCCCACACCCACATAAACTTTCTCACAACTCCTACACTTCACTTGCAAATCACACTTTCCAATGATTGATCAGTTTTTCTTTGATTCCTTATAAAATTAATTGTGTAATTATAATTTTCTATTATTATATGAGTACTAAAAATTTTACTCAAATTTGTCTGCTAGATATTAATCGATGTCCACGATACAGGCCTAGCCTAGTGTGGACGTCAACGTTCACTATAAATTGAATTTTTAAGTGATTTTACAAATAACAATACATATTTAGTCTAATAGAAACGTTAATCACCCCCTTTATTATTTTTGTAATATATTAATTTTAATTATGAACTCACGATCCATATTTAGCCGCATGCGACAGTGTTGTGACGAAGATTCTATACTTGGAAACCTCCACGTTGTTGACGGAATGGAAGGTACTGTAACTGGTACCGTTGGAGACAGGAGCCAACCCTGATGGTAAAACGCTCCTGGAACAGAACATTATGTAAACATTAGCTAACACCAAAACTACTAAGTTAGCACTAGTCTCTTGTATTGCTATTTACATAAATAAAATAAAAAAAGAAAAAACAGAATAGCAAAAGCAAATTAATATAAATATTTACATAGTTATGAAGACGAAAATTAATATTTAAGTTATGAATTATAGTTCGTACCATTCTCTAGACTGCGAGCTGGCCCGAAGGAGAAAGTTACTGATGTTAAGCATTTTGTTATATTTTAACAGCATCAAAGCAATGTGGTCGGCGGCCATATTGGAATCAGTGCACACCATAACACGGTACTTTGGATTGCGTGCTACGATCTGCGGATAAAAAATGTGGGTATGACGAAAAAACATCACTAGACCACACATGTTTTGTTCATGGAAGGAAGGTATGGCTAACAGGAGAGTTAAAACCGGAAATATGATTGTAGATAGCCTTATTACAAAATAAAACACATCGCGTTTTTTATACATACACATAGCGTTAGGATTAGATGGTAAAGTTAATAAATAATATGCTAAAAGCAAATCAATCATTACCTGAACGATCGCTTCCACAATGGTCATGGTTTTTCCTGTTCCGGGAGGTCCAAATACGATGTAGGGCGCCAAACCACAAGTTCCTGATACAATATGCTCCACAGCTGACTTCTGTTCTTCGTTCTTATATATAAGCTCGTTATAGAATCTATTAAACGGAATTTAAGATTTGGTTAAGATAATGAGATGAGTTATATTCGTAAGTTAAAAAAATACACTAGTCAAAACAAAATAGGACCCACTTCGTTTTTAGTATTGAAAATGAAAACTGACGAAAAAATTTATTTTTTATGGATAGATGAGTTGAGAATAATGTTATTGATTGTCTCAACCAATCCAATCATGAAAAAAGTTTAATTTCCTTAAAAATACACATAAACATTAAAAATTGAAATTTACTCTTACAAAAGTGATCTTGACAATTTTGTTTTCATTACTTAAACGAATATGGTTGGTTACACAGGATTATCTTTAGTATCTAGTAGGTCCTCCTCGGTTACAAACGCACTCTCTGAGCTTGTTTGGGACTAAATGGGTGACTCCACACTCGTACGCGTCTGTCATCACTATAAAACTTAACTTTACTCTCATCTGTGAAGAGAACAGTCTTATAATTGTCCATAGTCCAGTCCAAATGCTCACGTGTGAACCTAAGACGAGCTGCACGATGAGCCCTCGTAAGTTTAATGCGAACAACACGCATTCTGAATCGTTGTCCATCTTCATGGAGTCTGTTGCGGATCGTTTGGTCGCTTACTCGCGTACCAGTGGCTTCCCGGAGTCGGTTTTGTAAGGCACGGGCAGTAACGGTGCGCTCTCGACGGGCGGATAAACGAAGGTATAGATCCTCTTGAACAGTTGTGGTTCGTGTTCTTCCTGAATCAGGTCTTCTAGCTACACTACCCATCTCCTAATAGCGTTCCCACACATTTCTGATAGTTCGCCGCGATACTCTTAGTCGTAATGCTACTGCTCGCTGAGACTTTCCCTCTTGCAGCAATACCAATGCTCTTGAAGCAGTTTCCATGTTCATATGGTTCCCAATCCGTGGCATTACAATTTGCTCTAATGATTCAATTAAAAAAACAATTAAGCAAAAAAAGAACGTCTGGAACGATAGTCAAAATGCAACTGAATAACAAATTGTGCATAGGGTGATTTTGATTTAATTTGTTTCTGGCTGGCCACTTGAGGGTAAAATTAAAAAAATGTTGTTCACAATAATGATAAGAACTCATAAACATCTAAGTTTAATGGTAAAATATTTGAACTTGCCCATAAATAAGTTTGAAGTAACATGCCAACACTTTTTGTGAATAAATCCTTGTGGGACCTATTTTGTTAGAGTACTTTATATTATTCCTTTAATGATCTACAAAAGAGAATATGTGCTTTGGTAAATAATAATAAATAGGCAATACCAAATTTATGTCAACAACGAAAAATAATATCCAATTACTTTATTCGTATGCGAAATATTTATACTTTGAGCTTTTATGTAACTATAGGTTATTGAGTAAGGTGGTAGAGCTTAGCTGTGGTAACGTTGCTACAGCTCGAACATGGGCTGGCTTGACCGGGAAAGTAACCCCCTCTGACAGAAGATCGGCGTGAAGTAGTCTTTAATGGCTACGTTTCGTCTGATGAGTACTTTCTTTGTTCCCATAATTTCCTGCCATTTCTTTATTCTCACCCTCTCCTCTTCCTGAACTACTAAGGTTGGCAACGCATCCGCAACATAAGACATGTGGCGGATGTCCATGAGCGATGGTGATGTGTGACTACTGCCCATCTGATTGACAAGTAGGCCGTCTGCTCGTTTGCCACCTTTCTCATAAAAAAAAAACTCACTTAGTTATTGTTGTGACAGGTTTCTTCCGAGCTGGAGACTCAGGGAAGACTCGGCAGTCTTGCTTCCTTTCGAAAACACGAGACACAGCCTCGTGAGCACGTTCCACTGGAACACGGGACATGATGAAGCGGACGTTGAAAGGAACATCCTCTCCATAGAATTCCCAGAACCTGGAATAAAATAGGAACTAAGATAACAGGAATACACTTATTTAAGTATATATCATATTTATCACGGATATATTCGTACTCAAATACTGAAAAAATCGAATAAAATACTAAAGGTTAAAAAATCTTTTTTTTTTGGGTTTGATTCGAGTATTACAGTACATTTTTAGATTTTACCCGATCAATTTTCAGTTATCTTAATTTTCTAACGATGTAGTATTTGTCATTTGTGTGTTACGAAAACATTGGATATCATTAAAACACAGCTATAACTTTATACATAAGTGAGTAGTAGTAGTGAGTAGTAGTAACTTTTTCTTCTTCCTTGCAATTTCCCAGCTTTAGCCAGGGTCTGCCGTAGTAGTAACTATCGGTTATTAAACATCTGTTGACTTGACTACTTGCGATTTTGCCCGCATATCAAACCCCCATTGAGATAAGAGTTACCTTTATGAGGTTCCTCTAGATTGCAGCTTCAGGACAATGTCCTTACTATTAAAAAAATTTTGCTAATCAGCCTCTCATTGAAGAAAAAATAGCGCAACAAACCATAACAGGTCTTATGTAAGCAGGGGCGGATCTACCTAAAGGTTTTTTGGGCTGCAGCCCAGGGCGGCCCCGCGAATACAGGGGGCCCCCAAACGAAACGAAACCATAATACGATATTGTCAATAATAAAAATTATCTAGAATTTAAAAAATCCGATGGTAAGATTGGCAACATTACGATCAATCAACCCGTGTGTGGAAACGGAACGGGGAATTCCCTGTCGTTTGTTTTTGGTTAGTGTATTTCGTGTATTGTCCTTTACTAGGACTTCCCTTCGCTACTCGCACCATGATTTTTGTTATTTTTCCGCACTTCTGCTATCGTCGACTATTTTGAGGAATTTGCTTTTTTATTGTTAGAAATGTGTTAAGTTAAACACACTGTTTAATTTACTAAGTGATAGATAACTTAAAACTTATGAGGATCGGAGGTTTCTTTTAATTTACTAAAATAAAAAGTATTCAGCATAACTAGAAAGAACTATAAAACGTGACTTTTATTTTTATTCCATTTTTCAAAACTAAATGAATCGAACTCGTTCGATATTTGGTGATTATAATTTGTGAATTGCCATATTCATTACAAAGTCCTACAGTCCGATGACTAAATAAAAGAATTTGCTGCACAGAAACGCAGAAAGGTTGCTTTTTAATTTAAATAATATAACCATATATATATAACGTTTTAATTTATGTTGCATTAAATAATGTTTTAATAAATAAATAAATAAAATATTTTATTTTCCTATTTTCTTCCTGTACTTAACATATATTACATTACATATACCTACATCACTACAGAAAATAGTTTCTCGTCAAAAGGGCAATAAGTTAAGTAATTAGGTAGGGCCCCCAAGCAGTATTAGCCCAGGGCCCCAGAAATCCAAGATCCGCACCTGTATATAAGTATTGTATATACTTTCATATGCGTTATTGAAAGTTTGATTTTGAAAATACAAGCATATACCATAAGTTTATTAATTATTATAGATATATATTATCTTCATAGTTATCACTATTGTAGATATGAACTATTATACCTAGTATTGATAAAGAATTTAAGCTTGATAATTTACATTTTAGATTCAATCTACACGTGAGAATATCTTAATGAATTCTAAAACAAAGATAAACTTTTGTATTGTCAGATATAACAAAAGTACTCACGACTCGTCAACATTGGCCAATTGGATAGAACAATCTTCTATATCTTTAATGGTAGTTTCGAACACCAGCTCCGGTTTGTTTTGGGACCTCAAATAAACGTAATCACCTGTACACACACAAATATAGAAATAAGTAAAAGCATGTATAATATAGTAATTATTTAATATGGATGTAGTAATTCACCTCTCAGCAAAGAGGGCCTCTTTTCAGCCAATCCTGGAACCTCCATTACTAAAAGTTCGCCGTTTAGTTTGAGATACACTCCTTTCATATTATATTTCTGTAATAAGATAAATATTGTATTAGCAAGTATTATACAAATAAACGGATTAGATATTGTCAAATAATTACCCTTAAATTTATTCTCGCGATGATTTCCTCCCACCAAAGTAAATGGTGGAAATATTTCATGTAATTATTTTTTGTTGGACCTTCATTGAATATAGCCCTATAATAAAATCAATATAAAATCTAACATACTTTTCTCATATCAAACGATAGGATATTAGTAGAAATGTGGTTATTTACCTCGTACCAATCAAACATAACCGAATGTGGTCTAATTCCACACCCACTGGCACCTGCAAACCTTCTAAAGCTTTCTCTTCGAGGCCTCTTGGAAGAAGAATCTTTAGAAGCTTTGGTATTTTAAATGCTGTTTCATGTGGCCTAAAATTTAAATGTTCAACTGATTATATCATAATTAAAGTTAAAATATGTACATTTCTTCCTTTTTAGATCTGTGAAATAGTATGTTTCTCGTTGATTATAACAAAAAGATTTCGTAACAATATTTTCTTATACATTCTTTATTAAAACTTATAATAATAGTATCAAGATATTAAATTATTAATTCATAAAGTACATACATATGAAAAAGTGATGGTATGTTATGCTCCACCCCTACCCATGGTTCACTGTCGTAAAGACTTTTATTTGTGGTGAATGACACTTCATGTTCTTGCACAAAAACAACCTGAAACAAAACTTATAGTCACATATTGAACAAAAGATTATAATTTATAACTGACATTAAAATTATTATTATTTCTGTTTTGGGTTCCATGTCATTATATTTAAATCTATTTTTGGTTTATTACAATTCTGTTATGTTATAAGTTTTTTTTTATAATAAAATATTAATTTCATACAAAAAAAGAATTAATTATGTATATTTTTCAAACCAACCATTTCTCTTATAAAAATAAGATTTTTCTCAACTTGGCTTTCTTTGCTTTGTTTAACAAATGTAAACATAATGGGCATTTCAAAATGTCCAATGTCATCTGACTTAAAGGTGACGGTAATTTTTTCTTTAATCGTAGATTCTGGAAGAAAAAAATATAAAAACAGTCAATTCCAGATACATCACTTCTAAAATAATGATTAAAGATTCTTATGTTTTATAATGTATAAAAGAAAAAAATCATTAAAAACAAAAGACTATATAATAATAAGGATATAACATAAAAAGCAAGACCTATAAACATATGCAGCAGTAGAAAATAAATTATTAATTTACTTTTAAAACAAGCTGAAGGTAGATTGAAAAGGTTTTTACTTGGTCAATGATGTGATGTTAAAAAACATGTACTTCAGGTTGCTAAATACACTATTAATAACACCCAACTTTATTAACTGTTTATTCCAATTATATGCAGTTTCTTCAATTATGATGACACTTACTTTTTCCAAGAACTTTAGGATCTTCACCAAACTGATATGGATGATCGTTCATTTTAAACTGATGTTGAGGATGTGCTAGTTGTATACCAACAACTAATATATCATCATTTTTCATATCATTAGTTACACTGAAGCTAAACTTTGCTTCCTGGTTTGGTTTCACCTAAAACAAATCTTACATAAAATTTATCACAGCTTTACACATTTATAGACTCATGAGAGAGAACCATTAATGGTTTAAATAATACATACATCAATCCTAATTTTATGTTTCCCTGTGCTTTCTATGTTTGTTTCTGTAGCAACATTAAAAGGTTCCTTCGTGGCTCTGCACATTATTATCATCCCATCTTTATTTTTAGAAAAGTGTGACCTAAAACAATTTTAAATATTTCCTTTGTGATAACATTGAAATGTGAAACATTCACTTGTGGTATGTAATTCAAACAGAATTATGTAAATTTAACAGAAAATCAAAACAAGCAGCGTAGAAATGGTAAGAAATAAGAAATTTACTGTCAGATAATAAAGATTTCAATTCAAATACTTAAACAACAATGATTAAAAATAATATGAAATATTTATATTCTTGAGGATAGGAAATAATATGTCAGGAGAATACATCACTACCACAATTTTTAAACCAGTATATTGTAATTGCTTACTTGTTCATTTTGTAGTTCATTAAAATCAAGTTACATTGGTGTTTCGGCGTATCATCGTGGTGAACATCAGCATTTTCATTGTAATGCTCGTCAACAACACCGCATACTTTACAAAACATTTTCACTAGAAGACAGGAATGAATTAACTTAAACTATATAAGTCGGCCACTATTTTTTATAATTTTAAATATAATTTCTCAAAATATAACGAGCCAAATGACATTTGACGTGAGTAACAAGTGCTAAAGCTAAGGCGTGGTTTAGATATATAATTAATAATAATTTGTACCTTTGTTAACTAATAATTACTATAAAATAGAATAACAAATGTTATTCTAGAGAATCAATCCTTTATATATGTACCAGAAATAAATATGAATCAAGAATGACTGACAAAGAGAATCCGGAAAGTCCCAGAAAGAATATTAAGAGATTGCCATTAATTTAAAATAAAAAGAAATGTTCCTTAACAAATATAAATTATCCACTACAGAAAAAATATATATTAATTGTACTAAATCTTATTTTTTATAAACGTTATAAGAAAAATATATTCTTTACTATAATAATATATTTTTTTAAGTAACGCACTTGTAGAGTCAGCGGTAGAATGTATAGACCTAATGATGGCGATATGGTCAACATAAAATAATTAAATTTATTTATCAATTTCTTAAGTTTTGATAAACCGTCGTAAATAATATTATAATATATTATGCAATATAGTTGCAATAAGTAGTCTGGATTATTTTGGACAAGATGTTAGTACGTGGAAGTGAGACGTAAAAATGCAAAATTTTTCCTTATATGTTTGTTGTTTTTATATATTACTTAAATTCTGTTTTCTCCTGTCAGTTTTATTAACGAAGATATGTGGACATGGATCAACAATTTTATCCGGAAATTTAATATTTTATATAAATTTTATATAAGTTATTATAGACAAATCACTTTTATGAGTCTTTAGTTTCTACTTTCTGGTACTTTACAAGTTACGAGTACTCATGAGTCATGCAAGATAAAGCGAGGCTTCAGAGTTCAGTTATGTGTGTTGTTTAGGTATAACATACGTTACTTTAGTTATTATTGTTGCTTTCGGCGTCGGGACGTGACGACCCCATCGCCCACCGGGTAACCGGCGCAATCAGTCGCGGGGTGGGGGACCTTGGCCCTCTTTTGGGGTCTTGGTCAGGGCTGGGGGTTCAGCCCGATGAATGGAAGGTTTTGTGTATGTGGATGGATGCGGATATGAAAGGTTTGTGAATGTGGATGGATGTATGGCGATGGATGGGCTTTTACGGCCCCTAATCTTTGGTTGGTGGTGTCCGGCCTTGGGATGCATGGCGAGCGGGTGGCTCGTCCCAAGGGCACTAGGACGGCTCTACCTTTATAGGGTCACAAAATTTATGATGGCGTCTTGTGTAAAAAAACTACCCCAGGAGGGTCCCAGCCACGAAGTGGTTGGGGAATCCCTCACCGGCTCGCCGGTCTGCCCCTCGTATTCTGGGGGGGGCAACAAACGCCTGGAGGGTCCCTCTTCAAGGGGCCCTCTGAGACGAGGTGCAGTGGGCACGGGACTTGGCGCGA
>DVQO01001125.1:0-11119 GCA_018231785.1 Danaus gilippus
AGTTCAGTGACATACACACGCACAGAAGAATTATATATATAAAGATATATATATATTTTTTTTTTTCAACTAAAAATTAAATATGTCATAAATCAGACCATTACTATCTCATTTTCAAAGAAATATACTGAAACAAAATAACGTGATATACATATAATCTATTTTAATTTAAGCTACTTATATTGGTAATAGTCACTTAAGTTCGAAAGCTACAGATATAGAATATAAACAGTATGTGCCATAAGGATTTTTGCTATTGGGATGAAGAGAAAGAATTCGTCATAGAATCGATGTTATGGACACTATTTTAAACACATCTGCTGTGATAGAAATGATTCTAACCCGAACATATATGAAAATGCAGTCGATTTAAAGCAGAACATGTGATTTTAGATTTAAACTTTTATATTTATTTTGTTCTTACAGTAAAAACTTTCATTATGTAAGTTAGCAAGACAATGCGTTATAACAATGAATCTGCATACGCGAATTATTGATGGTTTAGACGTCACTGATTGCATATTATGAAACGTTCAAACAACTGTGGCTTTAAATTAGCAAACTATGTTACAAATAAGCGCATTATACATATTGAATGGTTAAAACAAATTAGTTTATGTGATAGTTTATATTTATAGAAGACAAAATATTACTAGGATTTACCACAATGTGGATACAGTTTAAATAAGTAATATTCAGAGTATTATATTATCAAATAAATTACTTTTTTTACCATCCAAATTGTATGAGATTTAATTTACCTAATCCAACGATAAATAGGACAGGCGAAACTCGCTGATAGTTTTCGATTATTTGAACGAAGCGACATCTAGTGTAGTCAAACCTTGGTTCGGTGGGCGACACGAGTGTGATTAAAAATAAGAAATTTATCAACCTCACAATTAAACACTCTTTATAGTCTTTTAAACTTTTCTCTTTCATAAATATATCGTTAAATAATCGTCGAAAAATCGTTAATTTATCGAACTAAAATTTAAATAGAAGATATGGAAAGAAAAAGCATTTCAAGAGAATTCGAACTTATCTCCTCGAGAATATTGCATACCAGTTACTTTACCAAAAAAAGCTATCTTGTGCTGATTTAAATTGATCAGTTAAGCATTCGATAAACTGTAAATTTAATCTTTATATAGAGAGTTGTATTAGACGTTCTTATGAAAGTTATAACCAATATCAATCTTATATTTTATCTTGTTACTAAGACAAAGTGGACTGATAATTCTCATAATGCCAGCATAGACAAGAATTAATATATTATATTAGATAATAATATTCTATAACTTACTGACATATCATTAACAAGTATATCTGCATAAGTTAGTTCATTTATAAAACGTCACCCTGTCATAACTTTGATCATTTGCTGCGGAGATCTATCATACAAATAACTGTGACGTCACAACACTATCGCAGTCGTATTAAAATGTCATTAACATATTGCCCATGGTGCTCCGTTTAGACGGTGTAAAATATATATGCAAGTCGACTTGCTCATTGCAAACAAACTTGAACTGAACCTTCCTTTGACAATTTTTAGAACATAGTATGAAAACTATAAATTGTTTCAAAACCACATTCACATGAAAATTTCTTAGAACAACAGTTCAAAAAATATTTACAAGTCGTAAAATGTTACCATATGACATTGAAATTAAACCCATATATTTGTTCTGTTTATAACTGCATTGGAATTTAAGAAATCGTATTGATTTCACGGAGAGTAAAAAAAACAACCCTTGACTCACCGTTTAAGTTATAAAAAACAATATTTGTATAATAGATGAAATTTTAAATAATTCAATTGGAATTCTCCAGATATCTCTATAGTATTTGCTGAAAATTGTCATAATTAAATTGGGGGTTCGTCGTTTCAAATATCAACATTGTCCCATTTAGAACGTTATATTTGCTAATACAGTTACAAGATTGTACAAAGCATATCTGAATACAAGCTTTGATTAGTTTAATTTATAGATTCTAGCGTTACTAAACGTAGAATCACAAGCAAATAACCGTTTCATCGCAGAAATGTTGCTTTCATAAATAATACGATAACTAGAACTCTACGAAAGTCTATTAAGGTGTCTTGTATAATAATAAATATACATTTTCGTTTAGATTTTGATGTATATATATAATATTTTTGATATAATTTGTAACCCGAAATGCGAAAAAAAGGATAATTCTTATAAAAAAGCTATATAGGTAGCAACGTACAAATATTGTTTCAAAGGTATGCTTGGACTTACAATAATTTTTGATTTATTAGACCTTTTTTTGAAAATAATTTACTTTGTTGTTGAAATAACTCGCGACTTTTTTATGTGTAATAAAAGGTGAAAAATCTTCATTTATGAGCACCTGTCACTTTTAATACTTACTTCGTTGTATACTTAAAGGTATATATACGATGAAATTACTTTTTATTTATAAACAGATATATGAATAATAAAATGACATATTGGATGTATTAGTCCTATTTTATAAACTTAATTTATTTCCACATCTCAAGTATTGGTTTAAAGTCGTTCATTTTAAATAATTTTCTCTGCAATAAATATTTATAGGAATAGATGAAAACTTTATAAATTAACGTCCTCTCATAATGTTCCTAATAAACGTGACATGAGAAGAATCGCTTTAGTTATAGACAATATATTTTATCGATCTATAACTATTGATAAAACTTAAACAGTACAAAGTTTCTTACTTACTTAAACTTAACAAAACAAGACACATAACCCGCGGCTTTGATCTCGTGTTCAAAGTTTACGAACATCTTTCATACTAGATATTAATAGAAGAAAAAGTAGCCTATGTTAGTATTATCTATACAATAGTTCGATAATTTAACAATATACTGTAACAAACTACACAAACAATTGCCTTCATAATATAAGATGCTACGTTTACTTCCATCAAGGTAACTTTACTTGACATAATTAAACGCAGCACGTATAAGCTTAACGTGAAATATTTGAATGATTTAGCTCGCTAATCACTCTCCCTGAATGTGATAGCTGGAACAAATGACGCTCAGGCTAGATTACAAGTTCGTATTGATTCATGACTGGCCATTCAACATTTAATACAGAGTATACATCAGGTCTCACGCTAAGCTTAGAATGTGTCGTCTAATTTATAAAAAAAATCCACCAGATTTAAGCAGAGACGAAACATATGATGTTAAATATTTGTGTCTACGTAATCAAATTAAGGTTCAAGATCTTGATTACCTTGTCAAAGCACATTAATCTGTGTTATAATTACCAAGAATTTATTACTAATTGTTAATAAGTTAACTATGTAATATCTATCTATATACTTACTATGTTTATTGAAAATCTCGATATCATAAAACCGAATACGAATAGGGTTGTGATATTCTTTGCTTCCTTACAATGCACGCAATGTGGCCGTTGCTTAAACCCTTTGATAATTTTAGGTAAATCCGACAATAACATATTTTAGAATAATCTCCTAGGATGCGACCGCAGAACTGTAATCCCAGCCAACTGTATAAATGGGTATGGGACTTAGTGTGTTTATATCCTAAAGTCAAATTTAAAAACAACTTAGTTTTATAACATACACTATTATGATGAACGTATGTTAAAATAAGTAACCAACATGTTTTCTTACAACAATTATTTTATTATAATTTTCATATATAACATACTATTGTATGTATCTATATTCCATAATCTTAATTCAGTAAGACTATTGATAAATACTTGTACATTAATGGATTAGGATATAAAGGATAATTCTAGAACAAATCTAAATGGAGCGGACGCTCTTTATGAAATTAACCACTTAAATGAAAATGGGACAGCACATTGAACTACGGACCCTAGTGTGGTTTCTTTGGTCATGTTAAGACCTATTTCTTTGAACCGATCATCAATTGAGGACCCACAGATCTAAACAGGATAATGCAAATGAATTGCAAAAGCCCATACATGTAGTAAAACCGTGTATAACTATCGGATTTTGTCTTATTGATTAGTGTTCAAACATGTTCTAAATTAAATGAAAGTTTAATATTGGAATGAAGGATTATAATAAATGAAAAATAATATTTTACATATTTTTTGGTTTTACGCTTAAAATTAGTTGTTAATATTAAAGTATAGCAGTTATTTGTCACCGTGATCCATCCCGCAGATGCGATACCCACTCGTTACACAGAAGAGTCGAAAAAATTTGCAACGATAAAATATATTTATTTTTAGGCAGATAATATAATTTGTCGGTAAGACCACAAAAAAGATTGAAATTTTTTAATAGTCTTCTGATCTAAAATCATAATATATTAAAAGCAGTAACGAAATAACCTTAAGATGAAAATAGACAAGATACAAATTCATCGATAAATCGCCCATCACTGGAAAAACCCGCATCGATCGATAGAATACAGATACGTACTTAGGTTTTCAATCACCAAGTAAATCTCAATTGCGGTTTCCAAGATATAAGTTCCCCTTACTTCTATGCAATCTATTCCTATTGGACGACATGACAATCTACAACTGGATTGAGGTTTTTTCCTATTAATATACTATTGGCTTTTCGTCTGAATCTGTCGAAAGTGTCAAAATATATTCGATGCAAATTGAATTTCGTTTAACATGGAGGTATGACGTGCATTCTGTTAAATTTTATTTTATTCCAGCATATCACAATCAGTATTATTTATTTTGAATTTATTTATTTTACTTATTTTATTTATTTACAAAATTGCACCTATTTAATACACCTGTACAAAAAAGTGACATTTAAACATAAATAAAAGTAATATATGCATTTAACATATTACCAGCACACAAATGAATACGAAATCCGACCACATTTTATACAAAAAGCCTTTAAAGCATATAAATTACGTTAAAATCTTTTCTCAATTGGAATTATTCGTAACTGCAAGTGTTCCGACATTCAATACCTTACATTACTTACACAGATCTTCATCTATCTCGTAATGATATGTACTTTATCCTAGTATTCCTCTAGTATCGTTCCGAATCCAAGACTAAAAATAAAACTTACTTAAATAAAAAGTAGTTTTGTTTAGTGTTCAATATCCTTCTACAGTCTCTTCTTTGCAATTTTATAAGCCTTTAAACCCAAAAAGTAAAGTAAATTAAATTCTTCCTGAACATACATACATATGTATTTCGTCCAGAACGTTAGGACCGAATTCAATCTCCCGCTTTGCAAATAACGTCTTTCAATGTAATACTTCGAAATCACCGATCCTAAGATTTAAGTCTTATCTACAGACCAACTTAGCATTATATCTACATAACATATCTACATGACGTAAAAAAAATAACAAAGATGTTTAATATCAAATATTGATTTTGATTTTATTTGCTTAATATTTACATAGAATGAAAACGGATTGCAAAATTTAACACACTTTTATACAATCGTCAATTTAATTGACATCAGTGACCAACGAATAAATGAATTGAGAACACGGAATTTAATGGTTTATAACGTCCACAGTGACGTCAATACTCAAATAAATAATATTAATTAAAACCGTGTTTGCTGACTACATACAGAATGCAATGCGTCGTCTCAAATTTACATTTTTATAGCAACCCTAATGGAGAAATACGTATCGGACTTCACGAGCCTAAAATGAAATATTATGGCTAATTGCTTTCGCGATACGTGAACGTGAATGAAAATTTTAATTTTCACAGAGTGATATAGCCTTTTATTTTGCATGTGTTCGTATGAAGCAAAAATGTTTTTATTTGTCCTACATTTACATCCACCCTCGTTTATTTTATCATGATTTATTAATATAAATACATATTTTTTTATTGATAATATTCACACTCGTTGTTCTGTGGCCTGTATGTCACAAACATGAAATAATGCAAGTCTGTGGTTAAAGGATTAATATCGCGGTTATGAGATTTAATGAGAGAAATGGTTTCTGTCAAAAAAAAATTCATTAAAAATAATAATATCTGCGACTTCAAATAAATGAATACATAGGAATAACTTAATTTTAGATCTGTCAACACTCTCTTTTTATGTATGTATGTGTTTATTTACGGTACACATATTTTTAAGTTATGTCGCACCTACACTATAATTACTCGACACCAGACTAGTCAACCGTATTTCTTCATAAATTTTCACATCTAGTATCTGTAAAAGTACCGAGATGCAGCATTTCTGAACGCCGAACCCAGAGTATTGACCATATGCCATACTTATTATGTATAGCTAATAACGATGAATGTCATTGGTTTGTTAATATTGACTATATATGGCCTCTGGGAAGAAAGCCTTTGGGAAAGACCGTTTGGACTAGGAACATCAAGCGCCAACTAGTCATCAGCAATATCCTTAAAAAATATTTATCATCTTAGTGGAAGAATCGAAATGATCTTGGCCTCGTAACCACTGTATTAAATAAGTTTAAAGAGACAAGGATTTTAATTGATTTTTTTTTTTAAATAGACTTTTTTTTTTATAGACAATTGTCTTTTTTTTCGTGTGCAAACTGATCTCTTTATGCCACTTCATGCCAATCTCTGTGCCATCGCCTTGGTAGACTTTCATAGTAGCTAAGATAAATGCAGCAATGAGCTTTAACCTTAAGTCCTTGTGGAAGAAAATCACTGGAGACTATACCTTGAGCGGAAAACACACTTTTGCACCCTGATTTTGAAGGACACTTCAGCACCCAATTTATTTCGACCTTAAGTTTACCATTGGGCGGAAGATATACTCGTACTTTAATTTTAAATTTGATTAATTTAAAATACATGTGGAATACACTCTTTAAAGCACTGGCTATGCAAAAGTTCAAATAATACTTCGTTCTACTAGAGGAACCACGTATTATGGTGTAACTTTCGTAGTGATGCCATAGGCTCTGCTCAGAATAAGTACATAACTTTACACTCTTACATGTATAACACATGCTCAGAAATTAATCCACCCAACGTGGAATCGTCTTCAATGTTTACCTAAAGGTCTGAATGTTATTGCAACTTAACTTCAGTATATACAAGCTGGATTTATATGTTGACTCAGTCCATGAATAATGGGAGTCTAACTAACTGTTAGTAAAATGATAAAAATGCATGGTATCCGAAAAAAATAGTATCATTTATAACAATCAATGTGCTCTTTGAGTACAGTTGAGTAGAACCAATCATAAAATCTATGATCTTAGTTGTCTACAACCAACAAACTGACACTTGAGTTGGTGTTTTTGACTTGTTACTTTGATCTTTTACCGATTCGAACTTGACTGACCTTTAAGCTACTTGAAATTTCCTGGTGTCAAATGAAATATTAAGAGGATAGTTCGAGCGTAATATCTAGTTGGTGTGTGAGTTTTGATTTCCTTATCGACCTATTGATATAAAAAAAATAGTCATTTTAACCATCCCAATCCAAAGAAAGCTTTTTTATGGAACACGAAATTGTACGTTTAATCGCACTCACTTATTAATTACACGATGACTGACTAGTACCACTTCAAAAGCGTATCACCTCACAAATGTATCACTTTACCCATTATTTCGACTCTCCATAAAAGCAGCGAGATATATAAAGCCTACTCGAACGCCGAACCAAGTGTACCGACCACAAACCATGTTTTGCCATTTATAGCAAATGACGCCGGATGGCGAAGTATCGTTTACTATAAATCTAATATATATAATTATGTATAGTTTATATACTTATATATATATATATATTATAAATGGATTCCTTTGTCATCCCTTCACGGCCTAATTACTTAATACGTAGCCAATAATTGGGAGGTTTATCCCATATTGTTGTTGACACAGATACGACCATAGCATTTTTGTTAATATAAGCACGTAAGCAGATTATAATTACAATGACATGTTGTATATACCTCCATATAAATATAAGTACATATATAACACCTAAACTGAGCACCATTAATTTATAAGTAGATTTATTTCTGATGTATCTTCAAATATTTTCTTCAATTCAATCGCGGGAGTCTTTTGAAATGACAGTTCCGATCGTAAGACGCAGACAGTTCAAATCCGACGAAGGAAACAAGGTTCTTGCGTCGAATAAACGTCACTTGATCACAGCGAGGCAACGGTACGCTCCACTTGTCACTGACCAATTCTTTTACAATAGTTATAAACCCATTCTTTGAATCCTATAGTTAATATTTTTTTTTTTTAAGTCCTGTACATTAATATATTCATCATCTTCAAGTGTTTTATAGAACTTACTAAATATTAAAAATAACGGAAAAATTGAAATGGAATTCCTACAAATTATCTGTCAGTCTTACATTAAAAAGTAATAATTTAACTTTGTTACCAAATACAGGTTTTTAAATAAATAAAGCACAAGTAGAATTCATAAGACACAAGGGGAACACATCTTTCTATGAATCTTTTTCTTATTTCGCAACTCAAGAATGGTCTGTCGCCTTTCTAATGCCAGTTTTTTTCCGTACTTTTTTCTTACAGTCTTACGTGACAATTTATTATAAAAGTTCGAAACGTTAAGAGCAGCGTTTCGAAGACTAGAAACGATTGTAAGAATTTTCTTTTAAAGACTTTTTATTAGTTATTAGTGTACAGTTTTCGTTCTTGTATATTGTTCTTGTTTATATGCAAATAAGTACTTTTACTAAATGAAACATATGAAGCAATATTAAACTAAATTACTTTTTTATGATATAAATATATATATTTTCAGATAAATAACAAAGAATGGTGCAAAAAAGGTAGAAAAGGGGGCCATTGTAGCATGAAGTGCGAAGGTAAGTTAATATAATTAGCGATCTAAGTAAGCGGGAGACGCTCCTAAGACTCCTATTACCTCCACTTAGTCTTAATATATCATCTTATTAAATTAATAACTTAGTATTAAGTGACATAACTTTTTTATAACATAGTTATTTTAAGTAAAACGAAGAAAGACAAATTTTTATTTCTGTTTTGTCATATATTTACTCTAAGTAATTTCATTAAAATATAATATAAATTATAACATTACTTATACATTTTTTAGATCTACTCAACGAGGATTTAGCGGACGACGTGCGTTGCGCAAAACGTATTTACGACAGAGTCGGTTTCAAGGCATGGCCGGCTTCATATGCTTATTGCAAGGAAAAGAGCCTACCAGATTTATCTAAATGCTGAAAAAGAAAGCAATTTTGTACCGATTTTAATTACCAGTAATAATAATACATAATATGTTAATTATAAAAGTATGTTTTAGTTTTGTAACGTAATTGTATATTTTGTCATCAAAGAAATTTTTCGTTTGATAATGCTGTTATTTTTTACTTTTCATCTTGTATTGTATTAGTGAAATGTTCGTTTTTGAAATACGTACACCTATAATTTGCTCAGATATGAAAATGAAAATGTTCTAAACGAATTTTATTTTGTCAGAAGATTATTCGTGTCATCTGTAGTTGATATCTAGAATTACTAATTATAGCATTTAAAATTTTTGTAATTAGATTTTATCCTTTATAATATTTTTTTTTTCTATAGCGAATTCGGACAGCTAAAAGTAGAATAATATTGGAAAAGAAAAATCTGTAACTGGTAATCGTAATTAATAAGTGAATATCATTTTGTTTTATATATAAAATGTTGGTTTCAGAACTCTCGAAACATTTATATAACCAAAGTTCTACTTTAATAAATATCTCCTAAGTATGTAAGGCGTAAATAATACAAAGGTATGATCAAACATTTTCACCGTGAGTTTGTTTCGTGTGATCTCAATTTACATTACAGTTCAATCATTACCACGCGTGTTCTTTATTTAAAACATCAAAGTTATATATACGAAGTAATTTTAATTTGTTGATTGTATTGAATCTGTTGATTGCGTCACATATAACGATGTTGCAATTTTGATTAACAATCATAGTAACATTACTAGTTTAGGAGTCGTAATATAAATATTACTTTTCATTTATAAATTTAATATTTTCTACATTTATATGTTATGTTTAATAAAGATATAAAATAAATATTGTTTTTTTCATGGTTAATGGAAATAAGTAATTTGGTATTACATAATTCTTCAGACTTGTGATAAATGTGTTCTCTTAGAAATGTCTGTCGCGACATGTGTGCCTTAAATTTTTAAAAACACATGTATGTGAAAAATAAAATTGCTCTTACAAAACATGCAGGCGCCCGAGTCAACTAAGATGTTTTCAAAGTCACTTTATTCGTGATATCGAAAACAATAACTCTTTTAAATTTATAAGCGAACTTCTGAAATGTATTGTAACATTTGTCTTATAGAAATTCCGAACATTTGTTACAGTTATTGAACCGTCTAATGTTACTAAAAATTTATGGTCTTTTGTGTAATGTTGAGATTAACAAAAGATGTATATTTTTTGTATTATAAATTATGACCACTTTTCATATACAAAACATATTATAAATATTCATTTTTCATTGACACTGATCAAGTATCTATAATTATGAAAGCAGTGCATGTTATCGTTAGCAACCGATATTAATTTTAAAATATATGCACAAAAATGACATCCACATTTTATAATTAGTTATCAAAAAGCCTATTTCCCGTTCATTATTATAAGCTTAATTAAGCCCAGTCATGTGTTACTTAATTTAACACCGGATTATGTTAAAAATTAAATAATTTTCGTCTTTATAAATTAACCAAAAAATAATAACTGATTTATCCGATTAACCGATTACAGTTTATGCAAAATATATGATTTAAAAAGAAAAGAATAGTCTTAGGAAAGTAACATATCTTTTAAACAACTATATCTTAATAAGTAAAATTAAAAATATATGCTTAGTTATCTATTACAATTATGTAATATGTTCAATTTGAAGAAATTTCACTGAGCTCACTCTTTGTATCCTTTACGAATTGCCATCGTAAAATCAAGTACAAAATTTTACTTTATCATTAATTCCTGATAGCACCAACGTTGATAAGTTGAAATTTATGAATGAAGCTGACAACTATGTCACTGGTAGTTAAAGAGTTTAACTAACATGTACATCTCAGATATATTAATGATAAAGGCTGAAACTTTCAGTTTTAAGGT
>DVQO01001126.1:0-11118 GCA_018231785.1 Danaus gilippus
AACCCGCGCCCTCGGCAACGAGAGGCGGGCCCTCTAACCACTAGGCCACCACTGAAGTCAAGCTGAACCAAGAATACAAGCTTATATGGGAAAAATTGTTCGTGAAAGACAATAAACAATCGACGCACGACAGACGCCCACGTTTCTTTTTTATGTATATAAACTAAAACCAGCCAGTGCGCAACTCGACAGATTACACTACTCCAATATCGTTGTGTTGAAGTAAATATTTATATTTATTAAAGACCCTTCAGTGTATCTTAATAAAGATGTTTTTTAACGAAATGTTTAAAAATGTGCAAACGAAAAGTGGTCAAAGCCATCCATCTTATGAAATTTGATAAAACATAAGAAAGGAATTTTGTGCTCACGAAGACGGATTGCTAATACTATTAAAAGAGAAAGTTAGATTTTATTAAAAGCTGTCTAGTAACTGAGATATTGATGGGATGCAAAATATAGTAAGTGTTCAGAGCATGTACAAACCAACAGAAATTATAGTTTAAGTAGTTATTCCCAACCTTCAGTATAAGATATAGGTTACTCCCACAATTCATTCTAGTTTTGATTTATCATTTTCATAAACAAATTGCTTTATTACCACGATGTCTTTGA
The DNA here is from genome assembly GCA_018231785.1 of Danaus gilippus. NCBI lineage: Eukaryota > Metazoa > Arthropoda > Insecta > Lepidoptera > Nymphalidae > Danaus > Danaus gilippus. The sequence continues at coordinate 616 of DVQO01001126.1, forward strand.
AATATAAAAACTTTCATAAATGGATTTATGTACATATAAGATCTTATGCTTTAAGTAAAAATAGTGTTCTATTAATATTAAACTCAAAACATAAGGTTTTCTTTATCTAAATAACCATTTTTCTGGGATATTATTTAGGATGGCTGTTAAAATCACAGTATTATTGTAGTAAATAAAAAAATCTTCTTATATTTAATAATAATTCAACGTAAAAGTATATTAATTCTTAGAGTATATTAACGTTTTTTTAATAAGTGAAGTTTGTTTCTACGAATTTATTCAAACCATTTATTTTATGATTATTAATTAATATATTTTCACTCACAGACACAAATTACAAGTTTACCCCTTAAAACTTACAAGAAATCAACTTCTTTCCCCTGACAAAATTAATATGTTTTTCATCATCATTATCATCATCGTCATCATTAGCCTCTCGGCAGGGTCGCGAGGCAAACTCTTTTAATATCATGGCCCTGCCTAGGTGGCGTGGAAGAGGAACACCCAGGGGTTTTAGTGGGTCGGTAAACCCCACATAACCCGGTCAAGTCCCCGCTCGGCCGAGTATCTATGACCAGATTTCCCCTGGGAAAACAAATATCATCATCATCAGCCTATCAGAGTCCACATGTCAAAATTATATTTTTTTTAAATTATAAGTCCGGATTTCCTCACGATGTTTTCCTTCACCGTCTGTCAGTGATGTCTAAATACTCTTAATATGTATTATAATGTCAAAACTATTTCATCATTGTAAAAGAATAGACTATTTTAATTCTGTATTTTACTAAAGCGGCTATTATTATTAAAGTTTTTAAACAAAGCAAGGTCACTTTAATGAGTTCACCAGGGAGTGTTTGTGAATTGAAGCAGAACTGATCTCACGTCCACCGGGAGCCGTCTCGGCCATGAATGCAGATAAGCCTTTACAATTTTGTTTCAAAATACAGCAAGCAATGTTAAATGTTCAAAAGATTAGTTTCATTTATTTCCATATAATCCGTTAGCAAACGCGTTTAATACTTTATTTATGAGTAATGTTGTAGGAGAGCTAAACTTTTAGAGGATTCTCAACATTTGATTAAAATAATAATGACTTACATAGCATTTATATAACGCACAAAATAAAAATAATAACGAAAGTACATACTCTTTCGGAGTGCAAAACAAGTATGTATAATACCGATGGCCATACTTTGCCCATCCACTCAAGCACGATGCATAGTGAGGAAGTTATTACTTCACATCTCGCCTGCCAGTGATCACGGTTGTTGAAAGTAACCAGATCGTCAGGAGTAAGTAGCTTTTTAAAATAATAAAATACACTTAGTAATCCGAATAATATCAGTTTCATTTAAATGAATACTCGCGAAAGTCTTCGATCTCATTAGTTAATTCATTTGTATTTATCGTCATCACAAACATACGTCAGCGAGAAAGCTAGCATTATTATAAAACAGCGTACGATATGCCCAGGCTACTCTGACTTCCATGATTTTGTACGGAGGTCACATCAGATCAAAAATTCCTGATGCCAAGGCGCCTAAACAGGAAATAATAAAAGTTCGTCTATTAACTGTCTAAGAGTGGTATTACTAATAAGTTATCTAGTAGCCTAAGAGGTATTAACAACTGGCCACTGAATGTGTTTTTAATTATCTATGCACATTATGTGACTGCTTTTTTTTGTTCAACTTGACCTAGTTGAAACATATATAGATAAAATAAGGTATGACAAAATATTGCAAACATTATGCTAAAATAAAAAAATCCTTAACGAATGAGAATGATCTTTGTACAAGAAATAGACAAAAGTTCGTAAAAAAAATTACAATCAATATTAGTATTTAAGAAAGGCTTGTGACGTGAGCACATGCATTTGAATAGTTTTAAACGTTGATGTACTTTAATTCACTGTGTGGCACATTTATTGACTTTTGTAATTTAAAATCAGTACAAACATAAAATGCCCAGACAAAATTAAAAGTATTCCAGAACGACGTAACAAAATTTTCTATTTACAAAAGAAAAAAATAAAATAATAATAAATTGATTAAAGTCGTTAATAGGAAACACATTTATTTCCAGAGCGGTACTCAAGAAAAGGTGATAAAATGACCAGACCAACTGACAGACACTCACATCTCGTCTGTCCGTGATCACGGCTGCTGTAAAGTAGCCGAAACGTCGGGAGTATGTAGTTTATAATCAAAAATAAAAAACGCGAAGTAAAATCCGAAAATATTAGTTTCATTTAAACACATTTCTTTTTTCAATTCGCCTTATATAATGTATTTTTACTAATAATATAATACCGTATACCTTCCTACATTTAATAGAATGTTGTGTATTATAACACCAGTTCGAATATCAAAAGATTTTCATAAAGTATTATGAAGATACTTTAACGGTTCAAAATACCTCACTCATAACACAAATTCATGACCGTCTGTAAAATAAATTATGGGCTTCTCTGCCTCGCCGGCTCGCTTTTCCTCCTTTTCTGGAAACCGTAAATTTTTGTTTTTACCTTCATAAATATCTTTCAATTTATAAGGTTTCATTCTTACATATGCTACAATTAATCAAATTATTCTGAATTTATTTAAAACCATATTTAAGCAATTTTCTATTCCTTAAATAATTATTTATTTAAAAATTCAAATGAAATTTATTACAATTATATGAAATCAAGTAAATTTCAATATTTCGATAACAACCACGCACTTTAAAAATGTTAACGTTTAATAAGAAATCAACTTGAAATTATAAACGTCTTATTATAGTTCTCCACTAAAAATGTTTTTTCCTTTCATCTCTCTAATGAGATGTGGAGTTTTTTTTAATATTTTAAAATAAACTTCCAAAGTAATGTTAAATATATCATAAGTCTTCCTATCATTCTATACATATGTGCAGATTGCTTGATAATTAAAATTTAATGTTTTTCTCATATTCCATCACTGTGTATGAAACTATTCCATGATTTTTTCATATGATAGGGAAGCGGTCACGTTATTGGTTTATTTAGTAATAGAGAAAGTGGAAGGCTTTGTGTTTATAATTGTATCAGTGTTTTAATACTTCTAGTTACGTAGAACAGTTGACCACAAAAGACAATGTCGATTATGTCTATGTTATAGCATCGAAAACTCCCTTCCGGTATTTAGTAATGAACTGAGATTTAACTTATTGAGCTGTACTATTTCTATAAAAAACCTTGAAGAAGCTAGATTCCTTCATTTTTATATAAATATAACCATGCTGACTCTTCAAGAGAACCTATTTTAACAAAAGTGTTCAACATCACACTAAATACTCGGACACAATGAACAGTTACATACATTGTGGGATTTCCCTGGTGCGTTGTCAGGCGACCATTTTAGACGTATATTTTTTTTAATACTAACTGGCTATTGTTTTTACATCACCTAAACTTTTTCGACAATTTACTCATGTCACATTACAGGCGAATATCAATTAGGGTTAATGAAAACGAAAAACCTCGACTCGCTTTTCATACTTTTACGCTTTATTATTTATGTGTTCTGAATCAGAGATTAAAAAATCTGGTGCCTGGTTATACATGTGTCTGTCAACTGACAAATTTTAAATTTGTATTTTACGTGCTTGAATATTCGTATAAAGGTTAATATTTTTTTTTGATATCGTTTCTTCTTTTGAATTCCAGTCATTATTTCTGTTATCAAACTATGAGGTTCACACGTACCTATATCCCAAATTAATGTCTAACTGTGATGAATTGAATATATTTTTTTTAATGTTTACTAAAATTTCAACAATCTAAAAGGAATCTAGTTGCATCTAAGTATCATAAATTCACACAATACTTTGCTATTCCGACATTATTTAATTTATATTTAAAGAACAACGCACTTAAAATGTTGGGATGTGCAATAAATTCTACACTGGAATCTTATTAAATAGCCGTATTTAATGGAAATAGGATCACTAAGAACGTATTCAACGTCTATTTTTTCTAGTAATTACTGCACTATACGATTAATTTAGTCAATTAGGAATTCTTACAAATTTTTCTCAAACTCAAACTCTATAACTTTATTCAGTATAGAAGCATTACACTTTCTTATTGATGGTCACTTGAAACACTACCAAATTCTTATTTTCAATTCCTTAAATAACGATTTTGATCACTCACATCACATCACATCACAGAACAATCATTGTTTTCTATTCACAATGCATGTATTTGTTCGTCTTACAGAAGTACATTAAATAATAATCTCATTCATTCGTTCCTTATTTGCCTGAAGTATATAAAAGTAAAAATACTTTTCATTTCGTGTTTAACACTTCAGATGTGTAGAAGATTTTATTTTAAAGGAAAGTTCCCGCGAAGCTCTTAGGATCAAAGTCCATGTTGGCTTTTATTTCAATAAAGGTTTGCTAGCTAGCATATATAAATGTACGAGTTAAATATAATAATAATTTTTTCAGATTTAATTTTTTTTACAAATTATTTTTCTGTTTTCATGACTCAGGATTGAATCGAATAAAACTGAGGGGATAGTAATTAGAACTAAGTTATAATTTAAAGAAAAGTTGTGAAACTTGTTGATAACTTAAGGAGTTTGTGAATAATTTCTTGAAATAATTCCAACGAATTAATATACAAAATAAAGTTAAAGTTTTAAATAAACTAGATATACAAAATTTACATTTCAAGGATTGAACAAAACAAAGATTGTAATAAAACAAAAGATTACAAAAAAATTACACTCTTTCTTATTCATTGCATTTACAAACCACAAATAATTTTTAAACACTTATGTAATCCACGTAATATTAGTAAAAAGTACAATGTTAAACCCGAGTTCTGTTTCAAAATGCCTTACTTCGCATAAAATCCTTTTACTTAAACTTTTTTAAAACCAGGAAAGCTATGGTCTGCTTAATTCAGCTGATCCGTTTGTGGCCGACTAATAAGATTTTAAACTCTATAATGGACAAAAGAACGATTATTACCTATATTACAAAGTTTATATACTACGAGACTTATTTATTATTATATTTTTAATATTGAACTACTGTAAAATCTTAATATTCTAGAAATATATTTGCAAAATATAAACATTTACATACTACACCCGGGAACTTCACTGAAATACCTTTAAACTGAAATACAGAGTCATTCTAATTATAAAGTATAATTGTTATAATATTTGTATTCATTGTATAATCAAGTTGCTAATCCTAAATAAATGTCTGCGAGGTAGCCGTTGACTCCAGACTGAATATAAGTTAAAATACATTTCCCATTCCCACCGACAGTGCAGGGCGTGCGGTGTCGTCTTCACTTTCCCATTTCTACCGATTTCTTAGCGTCAGTACCAAGTTTAAGTACTTGGTGCTGACGCAAGATGGATAAGTTATAAAGTTATTACACAGCTATGCTTATGTAACAAGATATAAAATATTTTGTTTTTGTTCGAAAGGCAAGGCATTGCTTTCAATTATTTCTGAATCAAATATCGTTGAATTTAAAAAATAAAAGGGAAATAATGACATTTCAATTAAAATCATCCCCAAAATGCTCTTTGCTCGTTTCTTTTATTTTTGTTGATTTGAATTTCATTAAGTGTACACAATTGTGATGAGAGGACAATAAAGAATTTCCTTAATTCTTCAGAGCAGACCTAATTCCATTTCATTACATTTATTTATAACAAAGCTTCGATTATGAAACAAAGGTCTATTCTGATATCTGTTCCCAAGTCATTTTAATTGAGATCACAATTAAAATCTTCTGATTACTTTAATTTCTCCAAACAAAAGACTTTTGTTAGCGTCAGAAGACAATCTCGTACGTGAACTTACAAAATTTTGTTCATTTATTTCTGTAGAGGTTTTATCAGATTTTATTATATTAAATAAGTTGTTGGTCTTATTGTCAACATAATAATTTTAAATAGAAATATAACAATAACTTTCGTTAATATGTATTCATCGTTATCTCATTTTATTTTTATAATCAGTTTAAATTTGCATAATTAATTTTATTATCCAATTTCAATAATGACATATATAAAATGTATAGTAAGTGATCCATTGGAGATATTATATAATTCAGATATTGATGCTACAACGTACGATGATAATTATTACTGCTAATTACCTGAGGGTTTTTAAGGACAAATACAAATTAAGTGGTGAGGTATTTGAATAATTTACGTATATTTGAAAAGGAGATTTAATACAATACAAATTTAGATAACTATATAAGTGAATGAAATAAATGAACTTCTGCAGAATAAAATGGATTATATATTATAATATGATTATAATTATGCAAGATTCGCTTACCTTATTAAATTTAGATGACTTCACTAAGTATAAACTGAATAGAGATATATTAACGAAATGAAAATAGGTAAAGCATAGTATTACTTTGTTCTAAAACGTATTCTATCGTAATCATTCCATCTATTATTAACTTTATGTAATGTAATAAAAAAACTTATATAAATACAGATGTATTTGTGGAACTCTGTTTATGAATCAAAAATAATCACTTGTTCCTTGAAAGAACTACTAAATATACTGAAAAAATGTTATTACAGTTTTGTAGGATATTTAAGGAATTTACTTTAAAATAACAAATATAGATAAGTGATTTAAAATCTATAAATACTAAGAGAGATGTGATCAGCCGTGACTTCATAAAGACAAAAAAATCTGTTATTTCCGAGACAAAAGTTATGTTTCAGATGATTAGTAATAATATAATATATATTCTTATACTTTCATAAAATACAATCAGTTGTTAGACAAGCTTGTACCAAAAGTTTAAAAATAAAGGTTAACTTTTAAGATTACTTTGTATACATAATGATAATGGAGGTTGAATTTTACCTGATATTAGCATAAAAATATATATTTTTCCTTCCGAAAACAATCGTGCTATGAAATAAACATCTGCTGAGAATATCTAAAGAGTCTGTAGAACTTAGATCTTAAAGAGGATTGAACAGTCAGTTGAATGGTCGCAAGTAATAAATCTGATATTAGAATGTCTACAGAATATGGTGACCGCCTGCTATTATCCGAGCCGATCACTTTTTTCCGTGGTATAAAAACATTATAACTGAGAATGTACCATGTATTGTAAACAGACACCTTTCTTCTGTTAGAAAAACAGACGGAATATTATAGTTTAAAAGAATTTTACACAGCTAATGCAAATATTGAGAAAGTGTATAATACAATATAAGTCAACAACTTTATAGATCAGATGAAATTATCATCTTCACTATTTACTAAATAAATAATTTATATTTATTATTTAGAGCTAAGTTTCTGTAGACAGACATTATATTTTTAGTTTACGGTTTTGCAATTTTTATTTTTTAGTCTGGTTTTCACTTATTTATATTTTTACTGTAAGAAGAAGAACATTACATTTAATATATTACTTTTATGTAAATCATCGTTATGTATTTAAAATAATTTTTTATTGTAACAGGAACTTCATTCCTGAGTGTCACATAATATATAATAGACACCATGAATAGTATCAACTAATTGCTTCGAATATTTAGAAATAGATTTATTTCATATAAAATAGTTTAAATTATCTTCATAAAAAAGTGCGTACTGTTTGATATAATAACATGAATTTATTTTATTCTACGTAGCCTATAGTTCAGTTATATTAGAATGTTATAACATTTCTTTGTTTTGCTATTTGTAGATATATATTCATTACCTTTCTTATTGATTAATAATTTAATTTTTGTATATGAGTATAAGTTATTTTTAACTTTTCAGTGTTCTGTATATGTAATGTATTTGACCACGTTACAATATATAACACAAAGCATATGACAGTAGTCTTAACAAATTGTAATTAGTACAGATAGCACGCGCGACTAAGACGGTTAATATGTCTGTCATATTATAAAACTGGAATATGTCATCGGATTATATAATAACATAAACATAATATATGAGCTGTAGAAAATTGAACATTTAAATTTAAAACAGTATATATCGGTATGATAGAAATACAGACGTTTTCTAACGGCGTCTTGTTAGGCAAAAATAAATACTTAAATAGGAACTTGTTTTTTTGATATTATGTAAAATTTACTATGAATCTAACTCAATATGAAAAATTAATTGTTTAGAACCACTAAACAAAGCCAGTATGTATTTGTTTTTTATTTGACAAAGAGGACAAACGAGGAGACGGCCCACCTGACGGGGGTAGTACCATCACCCATAGACATTTTCAAAAGTATTTTGCGGATGCGTTGCCACCCTTGATTGGGTAGGAAGGAAAGGAAAGAAAGGGCGACCGGTTCTCTCACTCATCAGACGAAACGAAGCCATTTAAGACTACTTCACGCTGATCTTCTGAGAAAAGGTGGATCTTCCCCGGTCGAGCCAGTCCGTGTTCAAGCTGCAGTCATTTGACCACATCCAGGCTGTATGGCCATGTATGTTATTTTTCTAATTATTTAGAATATCTGGCTTTCACCCAGGATGTTCGGGTTCGATTCTCAGTACGGGAAATGAATTTGTAATAGTCTACGAGGCCTCTACTTCAAGCATATTTTTATTTTATATATCTTACAGACAAACAACTAGTGAATCAGTCGATCCACGCGATGTTGCCTTTTATATTTTTAAGTACCTTAAGTATTTATATTGAGTATCTATGTTGAAGGAAATTTGGAATTAGATATTTAGATTTGTATTGTAAATTAAAACGTAAGAAGAAAATAAGAAAAATGAACTAGTAGTCAGTTTCATAAAAAATGTCTAATGTATAAAAATACACAGACCTTTTGAATGAAGTCACATCGACATCATTAGGCATAGGATTTCCTCAAATATGTCGCGTTTTTAACTTTTCACAATCATTTTGAGCATATATAATTCTCTAGACAAAAGTAAAATTTGTTAGTTTTGATTTGACTTTATAACATAATTTGATAGTAGATGAGTTAGAAACAAGAAAAAACATATGAAATGCTGCTGTTTCATAAAATAGAAACGATAAACTAAAGTTGTGTATTTACAAATGTTTCAATTACCGGACGGAAAGCACTTTGAATGAGAATATCCAGTCAAGTAGCTGTGAAACTCTGAAATTATTTAACATTTAAGGAACCATTCAATATAATTAAGATAAAGGATTTATAGTAATCTAAGCTGCAGTAGTTTCTTTTAATTATTCTTATGAGTCTTCATTATAAAAAAAAACTATTTATATTAAGAGATTTAACGGACTCTCAGTCACGACTTAGTTTCTTATGAAACTCTCACTTTAGATTTCAAATATTAATCGTTTCAACTAATATTTGACTAGAAAAAGTGTTCAACATCGTGCTGATTAAAAATACAAAGTGAAACTTTGCTTCACATAAAAACCTTTTAAAGAATCTTTTAAACGACCAGGAAAATTATAGTCTGCTTAACTTGACTTAAGCTGATCCGTCTGCGACCGAGTAATAGGTTTTACACTTTACAAAGGAAATAATATAAAATTATTACCTGCAAACATATATTATAAAGAATAAAATTGTTTTGAAGTAATTTAAATGACTCAGTTGACATGACACATGCTAAGAATATATGTACAAAAAGTTATTTATACGTTAATACAAACCAAGACTCCCAAACACCTTTTACGCACATATCTTTTTTTGACAATTCAAGTACGCGAGGCACTAGCCAAAACAACACTTTTAAAGGGTCCACTATCCAGCAAGTCATCCATAAGTAAGATACACCGATGTAAAAACAACACTTAGGATAAAGAAGCCTTTTTTAACAAACATTTGAAGAACTGAAAAATATTCCTTATTCAAAAATAAAACTTGAATACTGTAAAATAATCAGTGGTGCCCTAGTGGTTGATGGGCCTGCCTCTCGTTGCCGAGGGCGCGGGTTCGATCCTGGCAAGTACCTAAGTGATTTTTCCGAGTCATATGTAATTTCTAAGAGAATTTAGACACCACTGACAGACGGTGAAGGAAAATATCGTGAGGAAACCTGGACTTATAATATCACAATTATAAATTTGAAATCACCAATTTGTCTTCAGCAAGCGTGGTGATTAATGCTCACACCTTCTCCATGAGAGAAAGTGGCCTTTGCTCAGCAGTGGGCTCTGATAGGCTAAAAAAAAAAGTAAAAGAAATCTTATTTAAAATTTTTAATTGCCACATTTGATATCCTATGGCCCTGAGTATAAAACCGATCTTAGTTAAAAACAACAAGGTTAAAAATAAAATAAAATTAGTATATTATCATAGGTTGTTTTTAATGGAGGCTGCCACGGAAGCGATTCCAACGTCTCCAATAGCACCCCTGTGCTCCGGGGCGTGGTCGGCGTGGCAACCTGGCTTCAGTGAAAGGACGGCGTCGTCGGAGCAGTCCTAATTGCCGGGATCGCCCCCATTCTCCGATGGAGTAAGTCCGGTCTTTGCCAGGACCGGCCAGTCGCTGGTGTGC
>DVQO01001127.1:0-11115 GCA_018231785.1 Danaus gilippus
AACATGTAAGGCAGACCCTGGCTATAGCCGGGAAATTGCCAGGTAGAAGAAGATATATATATAGCTAAAGTTTATTCCACTCGTCACGAGATGGCGCTAAATTCGTAACGTCGAGAATATTCCATATTCACTAACCCGCTCTTTAAGCAATGCGACAATAACATTTGTAAGCTAAAATTGTTTCACGCCTGCGATTAATTTATGCCAAGTAAAAATCTTACATACATCTGGCGAAGTTTCAGTTGCATGAAATTATTTGAGAAAATGGCGCTTTTGAAACTTGTTATTTTTCATATGACTCTATATAATTGATAAAATATTATGTTGGAAATATAAAAAGTACAGTTAAATAAATATAATGTTTAAAATAATTATCAATGCGAGCGAATTAATTTATAAATATAGGTATGTTATAATTAATATAATAATATATTCTGTAGACGTAACGAGACCCTCTCCGTCATAACCCAAGATTCGATGACCGTTGATGACGTGGAAACGCTGCTGAAAGAGACGGAGCATAACGGATATCCGGTGGTCGTGTCCAAGGAGTCCCAATACCTCGTCGGATTCGTATTGAGACGAGACCTCAACCTGGCCATAGGTAAATATAAAAAAAAAACATATTAAAGGGGCAGTCAGAATTAAAGTCAAACTTCGAATTCAAAAATCTACTACATATCTAGCAGTTTTAGAATTATATTTTACATTTAATTACACTGTCTGCTCCAGATTTTTTTTATTCATGGCATACAGTTGCCATGTCTCATTGGTCTGCTAGATCAGTTGTCATATATATATAAAATCTCTCAAAGATTATTATCCATCAAGATTCTGTTTCATACTTACAGTCAACTAAATGTCGCTTCTACCAAATTAGAAAAAAATAATTACATCAACTAATTCCATTTCATTCTAAGGAACATTTAGTAAATATACAAAAACCTTATTTAAATTAACTACATAAAGATATTTAAGACTTTCTCGTATTTTTTTTCATTTAAATGAAACTAATATTTTCGGATATAATTTTATTTAATCACATTACCTACATATATATGTATGTATATTTCAGCCAACGCCCGTCGTACAGTGGAAGGTATAACCGGTCAGTCAGTGGTTGTATTCGCGGGGTCTCCTCAGCAGGGCGTGATGTCTCCACCACAGCTGATGTTGGCCAGGATCCTGGACATGGCTCCCATCACTGTGACCGACCAAACACCCATGGAGACGGTCGTTGATATGTTCAGGAAGCTAGGGTTGAGACAGACACTCGTCACACACAACGGGTAAATATATAATATACAACAATAATATGGATAATGTAATTAATAATTTGTTATAATTAGGGTGTCTAATATACATTCAGTTGTGTGCAGACATGAGCTGGTGAATTAATTCATGTGATGATATTGGTAACAAAAAAGTTCTTGTATGAGTACAAATTGCATGCTATTTAAAGAAATTACATGCCTTTATAAAATTATATGTTTGAATGGGTATGTAAAAGAAGAAAATATCAAATGAATTTTGTTAAGGAATACTTATGAAAGATCAAGTCAGTGGCGGCCTAGTGGTTAAAAGGTCCGCCTCTCGTGCACGAGGGCACGGGTTCGATCCTGGCCCGGTCAAGTACCAATGTGATTTTTCTGAATCACATGTACTTTCTAAGAGTATTTAAACATCACTGAGTAATGCATTCCCAAAGAGGGTTGATGTCAGGCACGCGGCCGGTCGTTAAAACAATTAGCCAAAACTATTCACAACATGTAGGGGAAGACCTTGGCTTAAGCTGGGAAAATTAAAAAGGAGCAAATAAACCTAATAACAACAAAGTAATAGCTTTTACGATTTAGATCAATAGAAATTATTAAATGATTTTGAAGTGTACTGGACTGATGAATTTTGGGTGTTGTTATGTCATTAGCTGAAAAACGAACGTAAATTAACTTGTATCAGCTAGTATTATTTATATTTACAAATTAGTTATGATTTTTGAATCTAATCCTGGTTTCCATTGTGAATACACCACTTTTAGGGTATCTCTATACAGGAATAGTTTTCTAAAGCACCAAGTTAACCAGGAACACACAGAATTGAGAAACATACATTTTTGAAGTTGGTTAAAAAGTGTCCATATTTGATTGACATGTTTATGACAAAATTATCTTTGAAACTTCATACATAGACCTTTTGTCGACTATTAGGAGACAGTTATTTTACATTATTAATTAAGTATAATAATTCATCCAGCAAATAAAAATGTTCACAGCAAATATCACAATTCCAGTGCAAATGAAGTCATAGCAAAAAACAAACTTTGTGAATGGTTATTAAAAAATCCAAATCATTGTTTATTTACTATAATTCAATATCATTAATATTGTCTTTGTTTATTTTGTTACAGACGACTTCTAGGAGTTATCACAAAGAAGGATGTATTGAGACACGTCAAGCAGATGGACAATGAAGATCCTAACTCTGTTCTTTTTAATTAAAAAAAAAATCAATTCCATATAAATGGTCGAATTATTCTTTTGTATGAATAATGCATCGAATTATATATGGGTCCTGGTGAGCTAAGATCTTCACTTGTAAGGTCAAGATAAGATATATAATAATAGTCTTAGTATATGTAAAAATATATTGATTTTATACAAATAATAATTATTTCAGAGAGTAATCAATGTTAGTTTAAGAGTAATATATACATATAAACTATATATCATGGCATCTATTTACTAAGAATGTTTATTTTTTAATGTAAATATATTATATAATTTTTTGTTATTAGAATCGTCAATTATAGATCTTGCATGCATATGAGCATTAATGTAACAAGAAGTAAAACACATTGTAAGAATAACATTTTAACAGGTATTTTTTTGTTAAACATATCAGATTTTGAGCTCTATTATAATTTGATATAAGGATGTGTTTTAAAATATAGAATTTACAAATAATCGATGTGCAGTTAAAGGCAGCTTTGTATCAGAACAAATCAGCTTATATGTTTAAGGTGTAATATTAATTGTAAGCATTTCATTGTTATACATACATTACTAAATAATAAAAATCAATGAATTTATATATGAAATATTGTCTAATCAAGATATAGTGCTTGTAAGTTGTGTAATATTATACATATATGTACCTAGATATCGCTTGAAAATTAATTTTATTGCATATGTCATACAATTTTAATCCATTACATTCAGTAAAATTCAGTCAGAAGCTTTGTCTGTTAAATCATGACATTGTTTTCTAATTATTTGTACATAATGAGGTTTATATAATTAATTGTTAATAATAGATGTTAGTTCTATATACAATATTATTATGTATTAAAAATGTAATTTCATGAATTAGTAATTAGTTTAAACCGGTTTAGACTTGTGTTAGCACCATACAAGTCTTGTAACATTTTGAATAGTATGGATTCATGTAATGATATATATATTAACTAATTTTATCACAATTTTCTGTATGAAATTTTTTATATGTACATTTTTGTTTGATACAATCTATTTAATATAATTTATTTCATCATTATGTTAATCATGTATTAGGTATTACAGTGAATGTAATGTTTAGATTAGATATTATAATTTATAAGAATGTCTTGAATTCATTGTATATCTATTCTAGAAGTAATTTTATGATGACTAATGTAGTGTTGTATGGACGTTAGTGTAAATCTGCTACCCTTTGAACTATTCTTAACAGGTCGATGTCATCCTTTTGATTATGAAATGTCCGTTTTGCTATATATTTTGCTTGTTATGAATATTGGTCTTATTTATATGAATATACAAAGCGCTGTCAGTGCTGTTTTGTAGTGAACTATACAAACGACTGAGTGTTACCGCTCTTATGACCAAAATATTGTTGTGCTATACACATTTGTTGGTGTGTACCCCGGCACTTCCATCTTTGAGTTTTATCAATAAATGCAAATAAAATGCCAGCTGATATTATTTAACCTTTCCCTTTATTAATTAAGATGCGATGAGATTTTTTCATAAATCACAAGCTCTGTCCAGCGATGGATTTATATGTCTTAAGTACTTCTGCTGTTTGCGAGTTTTGGCTTTGCGAAATTGTTTGTATTCAATTTAACTCGAATTTTATGAGTAAAAACTCTGCGACTAATTTAAATATTCCATACTAAAATGGTTGTTTTTACTGCTTTTTATAGTTATGTATTATATTCATTATACTACTGCCGGTGCCCTTACTACAAATTTGAACTACCCTCATTAACACTATAAGCATAGAGTTATTTAGAAGAACTCGAAACGCTATGTATGCAGTATGACGATACACCCGTGGTAAGGAAACTAACACCGAGCCAAGAATCGAACCTAGGAATTGTTTTATAGAAACTATCATAATACCGACACATCAATGATTGAACAGAGTATACATATGTTATTATCTTTTTTACGTATTTTGTTTTTTAATCAATTTAAAGCCTATATATTTTAAGGCGTTAAATGCAGTCTCGTTAATATTATAATTCAATTCATTTTTATTATGTACATATAAATTTATAAGTATCAGAGAGTAATAAATATATTGCCATGTCACTTCAACCTATATGTCAATGATAATACGGAGTATTTAAAATTGAAGTGAAGCTTTTCATCTACAAATATATATGTATATGTAAATCAGACCATCGTTATTTATTTATAGCTATGTACATTCTAGAACATTCGATGCAATGAGCATGCGTACATTTATCGGTTTTCGATGGTATGTCTGTATGTACTATCGGATGCATTTCATCTGTGTACCTACCTACCTACCTGCAAGTATCTAGGGTGCATCATGTACGCATGTCATAAATCATAACGCATGCGAAACGTTTGAATCAATAAGCCTAGAAAACCTGGGTATAGGCTTCATTAGTTCAGTCCTTGTTTGGATACACTGCGAACAGGATTTAACTGAGATTACTTTGGACATATCTGGTGATTAAGATGCTGTCTATGGGTGGAGGCATGCGTTATCTGCTAATGATTCTGGCGGCGGCCGCGGCTTCCAAGTGGGCGGATGATGAAGAAGCTGAACATTGCAATTGCTTGCAATACAGCCCTATCAATCCTTATGCGTTCATTCGTAAGGATATCCTTATGAGCTCCTTCCCCGACGTCAACAAGATGAAGAGGTAGATTTAAATATACATATAATTTATTTTTTTTAAATATAAAATTATATTAAAAATATATTTATTTCCACAGGCAACACGAAGAGGTCCCGACAACTGTTCAGCCAGATAGGAAGAAAGAAAAAAAAGACGAAGAGTTGCCATCCATGAAAATGGAGTAACTTTCAATATCTTAATAAAAAAATCCTGTCTCCTAATCAGATTAAAATATTTGTAATACAGTCAATAAATGTTCTAAATATTTTCTGAATACTGAGCATGTATTCCTCACATCTGTCCTTGAAAAATAAATGTGATTACATTTTGTCGTTGTTTTATTTTACCATAAAAAATAAAGTGTTGCCGGATAATTACTAATCTGTATTTGTTTTTTTTATTAACCTGTTTTAAGATGGCGGGAAAAGCACCAAACCGTTTTTTAATTTAAAAATTAAGTCAGAAGCAACAGTTTTGACGTATAAAAGGCAAGACATTGTTTTATTTTTAAAAAATCTTAGGATTAGGATTATAGTTCTAATGTTTTTAAGTATTACATATACTTTTTGCTCATCAAAACCAATTTATCATTACTTCTGCATTTAATGTTCTATTATATATATATAGATTATGACACCTTGAGATATGAAGAGATTCCTCTAATGACACTACGAAGGAGCCATTGAAAAAAGTAAATCGTTGAATTTTGTAATTATACTGCACTTGTCAAGGTATTGTAATTTTACAAGGAAAGGCAACAATAATTTTTATTTATAGTATATACAGATGCATTAATTGATGCCTGGATAAGAAATTTATAAATTTAATTGTTACCATTTATAAAAAAATATATACATATGACAATTTCCTTAATGTTCGTCACAATATATTCTAAATTAATAATAATAAACCTTAAAAATATTTGATATGTATGAAACGGTTTCAATTTAAATTTTCTTCTAGAAACCGGGATAAATTTCACTAAACGTGTTGAAAAGAGACAAACTATCTTGTGCAGGGACCGGTGTACGTTCTCTCGTATCACACTGGAAGATGAAAAGAGATGATGATATCCAGGACTAAATGCACCTAGTACGCATGTTTGCAATAAACTAACGCATGCGAGTAATTAAAATCGATAGAGCTGCATTTAGGTTCCAGGTCCGTCATTTGATATCCTGCTGCAAAGGTGAGTAGACGTTAGTACTTTATTAGAATAGACTAGCTTTTTATATGGGCATTGTTCTTTTACATTCGAGAATGTTCTAGTATTGATTGTGTTTTGTTTTCTAGTTGTTATCTGAAGATGTCTCGGTTGGGGAGCTTCGTGTATATCGCACTGGCCCTGGCAGCCGTTTCACTGACCACGTCCAAGATCTTCGGGCTGGCGGAGCGAAACGAAAAACGATGTCTTCAAGTTCAAATCCAGGCCAAGTCTGATCACGCAGTCTCCATGAAGAAAAACGTCGATTCCGTGAAGATACAGACTAATGTACACGTCGTACACACCAGGTGAGTGTATTGTAGTTACTATTTAATAAGGCTTACATATGCATTATTAATTTGACCCCCCCCCTCAATTAGGGAGATTTTAAGAAGGGGGGGGTATGGGAAACGCTCTTATTATTAAAAATATTGGTATACTTCACATATGTCATTAAACAACTTCAACTTGTTCTTTGTTAGATTCATATTTATTTAGACAGTTTATTCTCAGTAATCAATAAAAGTATCCCCCCCCCTAGGAGGGCACAGAGAGGGTGGGGGGTGCCGGGTTGAGGGGGACTTGCGTGAATTGCGCGGATAGTTGATTATTGACAAAACTATGAACCGGTTGCGATGTGAAGTAGCAAAATTATAAATGTATAGCTTGAAGTTTATGATTCTTTTTAGATTATATTTATTAAGACATCAAATGCTCAGTAATCGATAAACGAACCCCCCCCCAGAGGCCTAAAGAGGGGGGGGGGTTGTAGGGGGACCTGCGTGAACTGCGCGGAAATTGCTTTATGCGAATCGTATGCATTTTTTTGTTTATTATATACTTCTCTCTCTCTCGCTGAGGAAGGAAATGACTTTGAGAGACAGGTCACAATTTTGTTTTTGTAGAAATAATAAAGTACGTCGATTTTCATAATATTTCCAGGTTGCCGTCAAAAACGACCTCAGATGATATGTTTCTTCAGTGCATTAAACACATATATCACACGACAATAACATCGCGTAGGAAAAGGGAATTTCTTCAGAAAATGTAAGAAGTAGAGAAATTTTAATCATTATAAAAATGTATCTTTTTGTTATATAAAACAATTATTAATACATTTTTACTTAGATGTAAGTTTTATAACTTTTATATAAAATTAAAAAAAAACAGACACTGTTGACCGTACTCTCTAATTCCTTATATATTCTAAGGCTTGCTATGAATTGTAAATAATTTCTACATATATTAAGAAATTAAAGGTCTATTTCCATTATGATGACCACATTTACCATAATTGTTACTTTAAATGACCGAGAATATTATAACACTAGGTTATATATCTCTATGAACGTCTTTAAATTATTATAAACATAAGAAGATATGGATTAGGATTACATGGATGTGGAAACGGATATTTAAAATTACGCATCAGTTACAGCAGGGAAAACTGTGGCTGTTACGTAATAAACAGAATAAAATATATAAATAAGATGATTCACGTTGTCAGCCGAGACTTATTAATGTGGTTGCGTTAATTTGTGATAGTGTTACGAAATAAATGTTGTTTTACGGAATACGTAATAAACATGACATGTTAGATGTCAGTGCCATTTAATGTTACGTAATAGTGCTAATATGGATACCTGTCCCTGTTATATATTTAAAAGAATGAAATAAATAAAAATAAAAAAATCTCTTAGCCGGCTCAACTTGCCTTAGCCGGTTACGTCACTGTGCGTGTTACGTAATAAATGTAGTGTTACGGAATTACTAATAATTAAGAAATTTTCAGCCTCAATGGCTTTTGTAACTTCGTAACTGTTATGAGATGAAATACCTGTTACATATTTAATAAAATAAAATAAATAAATAAAAAAATCACTTAGCAAGTTCCACCTGCCTTAGGTGGTTACCGCAATTTGTGATAATGTTAAGGAATAAATTTAGTCTTACGAAATTACTAATAATTAAGAATATTTCGGCTTCGACGCCATTTATAATTACGTAACAGTTACAAGAAAAAAACCTGTATCTGTTCCGTATTTAACAAAATAAAAAACACTTCACCATTTCAACCTGTCTTAGCTAGTTTTGTGTCTTTGCGTTAGTATTACGTAATAAATGTAATCTTACGGAATCTGTAATAATTAAGACATTTTCGGCTTCGATGCCATTTATAACTACGTAACAGGTATGAGATGATATCCTATACCTGTTTCGTATATAACAAAATAAAATAAATTAAAAGGAATAAATTTTAGCCAGTTTCACCTGCCTTAGGTGGTTACCGCAATTTGCGATAATGTTACGTCTTAAATGTAGTTTTACGGAATTTGTAATAATTAATACATCTTCGGCTTCGAAGCCATTTATAACTACGTAATAGGTGCGAGATGAAATCCTGTACCTGTTTCGTATTTAATAATATGAAATAAATTAAAATTCTCTTAACCAGTTCAAATTGCCTTAACTGGTTAGTTCAATTTTTGACATGGAAACGTCATAAATAAATTCACATGGAAATATCCATAAATATATTAGGTATATAGGTTTTAAACTTATTTAAATTAACGTAAAAGCTACTGGGACGCCTGTAGTTGTTACGTCAATTTGACTTGAAACAAAGAAATAAATGTATCTAGTCTTACGGAACGAGTCATAATTATAACATTTTAACCTTCAGAGCCATTTAAAATTACGTAAAAGTTATAATATAGGAATATTGTAGCTCTTACGTATTTAACAAAATACAATAAACACAAAAAAAAATTGAAAACTAATTGCAATTGTTCAGTTTTTTTTTCATCAATTGAGGATAATAGGATGATGATGATCACTTTGTTAAAATTTGGAATGTCTTAAATCTGAAGGTCCAAATGTTTAACTTAACTTTTGAAAATATCTTAAGAAGTATTGTTCCGAAATATAAACCAAGCACAAATTATACAAAGCGATCAAAATATAAATAAATCTATCTTTTTTTGATACTCAATCGACAGGGAAGTCAAAATAGTTTTTTCATTTATATTTCGGAATGAAGAAGAACCTCTGTATTCCTACATAAGCATTAAGAAATAAGAAGCAGACATAAAATAAGCACAGGGAAGAAAACAAAAAGAAGAGAACACTTGAGAGTATGTAAAGATCTGTGAATAAAAATATTGTGCGCCTGCTCAAAAAGAATAGTTTTTTATTTTTTCCTACTTCGAGCATCTGTCGAACTTTTATATAGATCTTCTTTTTTCCCTCTGTTATATACATATTTATTATACCTCTTCAGTTTATGTCTACTGCTCTTATTAACATGGATGCTCATACAATGAAAGGTGAAATAATAAAGTAAAACATTTTAAAAGACCTCTATTAGAATTAAAATTCACTCAAGTGGATGTATTTCTATCAATAATATACAATATATATAAGAACTTAATAAAATCACTATATGATTGGTGTATGATGCCTTTATAATATCGCCTCCTTCTTCTTCCTGGCAATTTCCCAGCTTTAGCCAGGGTCTGCCTTACATGTGACTCCTTAGGAAAATGTTTTGGACTATTCTTTTCCAGTTTTTATCGTTTCATCTTTTCATTCTTGGCTCATCATGTCTGGGAAAGGATCCAGACATGCAATGAAAAAAGTCTGTTTTAATATGAAATTTCATTTGATGGGATAACTGTTACTTTAGTTAGGGCTTTCATATGCGTTAAAATTCTTCATAAATTCTACATTTTAAACATAATTAAATTTTAAAATAATTAATATGAGATATCTGTGATTGTCAAAAATAGTTAATGATTCACAATTTGTTGTTATTTATATTAATTAATAATTTCTATAAGGGAATGTTTTCATGAAAATTAATGTTAAAATGCACAGTATTATTACGATCTCATTAACGAACGCTCTAGGAATAGGTTCATCGTATATTTGTACGCGGTAGAAGTGGGAGCCAGAGTTATAACATCTAAATCTCATTATAACCTATTAAAAGACTTGGGCCTGTCTAGAACTAAGAAAATTCATTCTTGGAAAGTTCTTCGAAGGCAGCTCAAGTAGGTTCTTTTTAAATTTGCTTAGATAGAGAGGAGCTTGGAAGGTGGAGGTGAGCGTATAACTCGCGTTGGATAAAAGCCCCTTAAACCTACACCTGGGTCGCAAGTCCCAAGCACTGTTGATGGACCCGGCATCCTCACGGTGACTACTTAATATGTATATTGAATGTTAAGAAGTTACGTCTCTTAAAAAGAAACACAAAATATTGGGAATTTTGTACTTTTTTATTGAATTATAAAATTTTTAAAAATAAGAGATTAAAAAGTAAAAAGAACCTAATATCGGTTAGTAATGTAGCTTTAACTTTTTATCAACGTTTACAATAGGGCCTTTCACACAACGTAATAATAAATAATATTTCTATAATTTCGGTTAATGGAAGCTTTTTGAATGTGATTTTGACGAGAGCGAAGAATATTATAATTTTATGTTATAGTAAGACAAAAACAAATACCTAAGTATTTACAGTCTCACCTCATCATGTTTATTCCAGGTTTGTATTAACTACGTACACACCGTTTCCCGTTTATCATACATAAATCTTAGTCCATTACAGATTTAGTCGAAGTTACGGAAAATTGACATTTGTAATAAAATATAAAAACGACTAGCTTTTGCCCGCGACTCCGTCCGCGTGGAATAGTGACTTCCGGGAGATTTTTGGTTCTTCCCACATAGTTCCCGTTCTTGCGGGATTTTCGGAATGGTC
>DVQO01001128.1:0-11106 GCA_018231785.1 Danaus gilippus
GTGTAAGAGATGTAAACACAACTAGACGCAATCGACAAAAGGTAAAAAATAAAAACAAAATATAAAACAAAAGTGATATAAATTACTACAAAAGGATAAAAAAAAGAATAAAATAAATAAGATCTAACAACTTACTTTATTTATTTAAATGAAACTAAAATTTTTCGGATATACTACGGGAGTATATAGTTTTTTACAAAAATAAAGCACGCGGAGTTTATCCGAAACATATTATTTACATTTAAAAAGGATATATTTGTAAAACTAATATAGGTATTTGAAATTTAATTTAACAAACGAAACAAAACAGAATGTGAATACATTTAATCGCTTTGACAGCTTATAGCATTAGTTTTTTGACATTTAACAGTGGACAGCAGTCCAATGATTAATTCTGTACTGTCAAGGTGTCCACTGACATTCGACAATACATGTGAGTTTGTCAGTTGTCAACCAAAAAGAAGGACAATTTTTAGTTTATATTTTTTATAACTAAAACGTAGAGACTTTTCCAGATATAAATGTAAATAACCATTGAACAGAAATGACAAGGTTTGCAAGAGCTAAGGGATCTAAAGCATCTAACCTAAAAGCACCAGAAGATAGTACACCATGGGAGGTAATGAAAGAACAAATGGAAAAAGCAAAACACGAGGGCGAAGAAGTAAAAAAACGTGAAGAGGTAAGATATAATATGTGGACTTATTATTGTTGTTGGCAGTTCATATTAGTATTAACATTTTTTGTTTTAAAAGGCTGAGAAGCAAAGGGTCGAAAATTACAATAACTTTCTTAAAGAACATAAGGCTCAAAAGAGAAAAGCAACTTGGTGCGACTTCCCTGAAGCAGAAAAGAAGAAAAATTCAAATCAAAACTTGAGTGAAGTCAAAACAAAAAAATCTAAGAAGAATAAAAATCTGTCTTCAAATTCTGAAGCTACTGATAACAGTAATGAAAACACCTTAAATAATACTGTAGTTAGTGATGAGTTAACAGAGACTGGTAAGAAAAAGAAAAATAAGAATAAAAACAAGAAAAACAAACAGGCTAGTGAAGAAAATAACCAGGAAAACAACAAGTCTTGTAATGAAGACTCTGTAAAAGAAGTAAAAGACAATCCACATAAAATAAACAATCAAAATGAAAAGAGTTTTAATAATAATAAACCTGTGCCTGCAAAGAAAATTAAAAAGAAACTGAAAAAAGGAGAACAACCAGCAAGAAGAAAGCCAATTGATGATAGAAGTTTTCAAATCATTATCAATGGCAAGGAGGTTGAACTGATCAGATTTGATGGCTTCCCTGTGATGAAGAAAGACGCTGAACGACTTGAAGAGTTGAAGAAGAGTATGATACAAAAAGGTATACCTAAAAGCGAAGTACAAAGGACTATGAAACTTGAACGGCGAAGGGCTGAGAAGGCTTTAGCTAGAGTCAAAAGAGAAGTTTGCTATAACTGTAGAAAGGGAGGACACAATCTGTCCGATTGCCCAGACCTTAAGTCACATATCCCTGGAGTTGACTCAGCTGAAGGTGTTTGTTTCAAATGTGGCTCCACCGAGCATAGACAATTTGAATGCAAGGTGCAAAAAGATAAAGAATTCAGATTTGCTACATGTTTCATTTGTAAAGAACCTGTAAGTAATAATGACTGACAATTTTGAACATACATTTTCCATTTATTCTCATCATAAAACATTCAAATATCTGATATAAAAAAAAAATTAAAACATATAAAACCTTTTTAGATTTTACATTTGTTTTTTTTTGTAGGGTCACATAGCAAGACAATGTCCTGATAATCCAAAAGGACTTTATCCGAACGGTGGGAGTTGTAAACTGTGTGGTGATGTTACACATCTAAGAAAAGATTGTCCTACTGTGAGTAGAATTTATGCTATCTATTTGATTGTATTATATACTTTTCCATTTATAATATCTTCATAAAAAGTTGACTAGTAATATTTACTAGAATAAAAGTTAATATTGTGACTAATGAACTTATATTTATTTTGTAGATGAATGAGAAAAAAGAAAGTACATCAATTAAATTGCCCACTCTAAATGACAGTAATATTGAGGACATAGACAGCCAAGTGAAAACTGTTTCAACTGAAGTGACTAAGAAACCTAAGAAGATAAGATTCTGATATAATCATTATTATAAATTGATCAGGATAAATAAAACAATTAAAAACTATTTGTTTTTATGTATTTTATAAAAAATACAAACTGAATTTATTTTTTTCCCCAAATTCTAAATTTAAAATAGCAATATGTGTAAATTGTCATTACTATTATCTTTTCTTTTTTAAGTTTAGAGCCAACTACTTCATTATCATAGGATTGCAACACTGGCTTTTAATTGCTCCATAGATTGAAATGCTATTTTCCCTGTGATTCCTTCAGGACTTTGGTCATCTTCTCTGCATAATATTCTCGCAGCGTCAGTTAAACATTGCAGAGATTCTTTCAATCTATCTTTTAGTTTTTCCTTTGTAATCACTCCGGCACGAAAATCACTTCTGGCTAGATTCATTAAGGGAGTATGTAGATCATACAGCAACATACCTATAGAGTTGAATAAAATATATATTTTTCAACTACATTAAGAAAGTGAAGGTTCTTATTTCAGATAAAATATTGTATTAAATTTTTGATACAAGTATAGAATAATTCAACACATTTAATATATACGTAGTACTACGAGTATTTCATAAAAATAAAATATGGCTGTTTAAAATGTCATGGGATTTAGAAATTTTTTAGAACCTTATATGTATTTCTTAATTCTAATAATAGTTTTAAGGTAACATGTAGCGCATTGTATTACACCAACAACTATTTTAACTATAATCATACCTCTCATTCTACTTTCTCCGGGTGATATAACATCAAGAGTCTGAAGAACCTGTTTGCAGAGCTCAACCTTCCTTTCCAACATGACATGGTCTTCAATTCCACGATCTTCTATACGACTGTACAATTGGACCAACGCGTGCTTCACACACAGCAGGAAAGAGTGCCTTGGGTGTAATATCGACTGGTACTATAATAATAAAAAAGTTAAATACATGGAAATCCTTATTTTACAATTCTTATAAATATGTTTTATTTTTTCGGGCAGTCAAATTCTCTGCTTAAAGTCAGTGACATTATAACCGACAACATTGTTTATTTTTATAAAACTTTCTATCTTCTATACTAATTTGTTCATTGTTTTACTGTCATTTCGGTTCCAAATAATAAAGAGCAGACAAAGTAACTGGAAGTCCGAGTTAAATTCTCATTCAGTTACCTTATCTTTTTTAGTAATTAGCACATTTTTTTAATGTTTCAAAAGTTACTACTTTTGCCATCTTACGTGATAAATACAATTTATTTTAAATTAAGTCGGTAATTTTTTTTAATGGTTAAAGTCTTAAAGGGGTTGTAATTATACGATATTTTGTGTAGTAAGCAAGAGTTCTAGTATCCACCTTATTAATAAAAGCTTCCCGCTGCTCTACAGCTTCAGACCCAGTATCCAGGGAGTCCAACGTGTCTAATTCTTCCTGTATATCGGACAAGAGCTTGTGAATAACGGCGCTCGATGCCCGAAAATCGCAGTTCTTATCTGAGCAATTCCATGACGCTTCGTTGTCTGTAACATACGTTTAATTGAAACTGCTGGTGCCTAAGTAGGTATATTTATTTTTAAAATGGAATGTTAGTGCTTATAGAATTAAAATTTCGCCCTGTACAATATACATCTTGTATTTACTATTATAATTTGAATAAAGTGGGTGATGACGTCGTGCAAATGGCAAAATATAAATAGGTATATAACAATTTTCACTAAACGGATATTACAGTAGGTATATGTATATACTATAAATAGAACAAATACACTGTTTTTAAGAAAAATTTAAGAAAAAATATTTAAGTTTTTGTAATAACTATTCTTGAAAAAATAATGATATTCACTTAAAGGATTCTTCGATAGTACGATTCCTTTTTCACATTTACTGCATTTAAAAGTGCTCAAGTGTGTGCCCAGCTCAGTCGGGTCGGTACATCGAGGACAGTCGCACTCGAAGAACTTGGACTCTCGGAGATGTTCACGACGGACTATAGTAGGAGATAACACGTGAGTGTAACTTAGGTGTAATTTCTGTCCTTTTTGCAATGGCACGGCTGCTCTTACTTCTACACTAAAACAAATGATATCTCTAATATTTTACATATGCTCATACTCATCAAGGTTTAACGCGTAATCATATGAACAACGCTCCCTAAAAATGTAATTTTAGATAGGTATTAAAATATATTATATCTATTATATTCAGTCATGAAAAACCATTCGTATTTTGTGTTGTGTTTTAAATTTACCTACCGGTAATCTGGTTGTAATATGCTATGTATAATGTTTGGGACGCAGCTGTGTGCGGCAATGGCTAGGCGAGGATATACAGCACGAATACTGAATCCACCACGTGATGGAATCTCAACTGCATTTACCTGTAATAACGATTAGAATTTGAACTTTACATTTTGTTTTACTCCCCAGTTTTCCCAAAGAGTTCCCAAAATAATTACATTTGTAAATAAATAACCCAAATTGAGTCTAATATTATTGTGCTAAAACTATTTTCTGTTTTTCATGAAAGTTTTATCTTACCTCTAAAATCCCGCACACTTGTTCCACCAGTTCTTTAGAGAATCTGTTGTTAAGTTTGCAGTGATCTACGAGATAGTTGACAATATTAATTTGATCAGCTTTCCACGTCGAACGTTTCCTGCGCTGGTCTGTATGTGTTTCCATTGATTGTACTTCTTTACTCCATCGTTCTGGCTCTTGTTCCTTAGCTACCAATAACCTGGTGGATTTTATTAAAGATATACTATAATATGTCCAATATTAAAAAAGTATATACTGTATCACTATTTTATTCGCTAAAACATTTCCGTCAGCCTCAAGAATATGAGCACCCATTACGCCAAAAAGCATTAATAGTTGCTAGAATTATTATAAAATTTTGTCATAGGCTAGGACGTATATGGACCTTGCGCGATCCTTATTAATTGACCACCTACATGCACTTGTAGGTATATAGATTCTTCTATAATTAAAATTAAATGGAAATTTATTTAAGCAATATCAATTATAATTCCTATGCATACTCAATAAAAATCCATACAACAAACGTCTTATTTTACAAAACGTTTACAACTTTATATTACAAATTTACGACTTGTTTTTAATGAGTAACTTCGTACTTAATTCAAAACTAACCTTAAGGGTGTTATACAATCCAACTGCGGTGCGCTAACAGTCCAGTCCTCTACTGGCTGAAATTTGATTTTTGCCTTTGAAAATACCGAACATTCTGGTTGATGATTAGGGGAGAGCTCACATTCAGGACTGCATATTGGCCAGCTACATCTCGAGCAGTATGTGCTCTCTATCGGGCAGTAACAACTTAAACATAGTGGGGGTGTATCTGAAGTTAAAAAACGATTATGTATTCAGTAACAATAAACTAATAAGAGATATATATAAGTATCAATAAGATACTTTGCAATTGACAAAAGCAAAAGAATTTTTGCTGCCAACAAAGGAATCATGACGGATAAAACCAAACTAATTATCTAACTTCTAACTATATTAATATAGGTTATAAAAACTACCAATATATGTTGTTAAGTAGTTTATGTTCCGTTATTATTTCTTTAAAAACCGTAAAACATTGAAATTTAATAAGGCCGATGATTTTTTTAATAAAGAAACTTTTGTTCTCTATATTAAATGTACTCTAACTTCTATTTTAGCTAAACATTTTAATATTAAATGACTCAGATCTCCACGTTCATTGTGTTGTAATCCAAGTACCTAAGTCAGATCGTTAACACTTGCCTGGTTTCGGTCCCACAGCAAAGGGATAATCTGTAAAAATTAAATCTCCACATCCGAGCTCGGCATTAGAAACTAAATATCGACCGTATTTTTCATTTCTTTTAACATCATAGCAGCAAATATCAGCCATTTTAATTAAAACTTTAAATAAGTCTACTCTCCGATCTGACGAAGATTGACTGTTTAAGAAAGCTTAAAATAATTCGGCGGTTCGAGAAATGGCAAGCGAACGTACGAGTTATCTATAACCGGGACGTTAGTTACTATTTATATATGGAATCTTATTCAGACTATTGTATTACAATTTATGATGTAGGTTTTTTGTATAAAATACACTTGAGCACAATACCAATTATTATTCACGAATCACGACTATTTTTGGTCGTATTAGTTAAAACAACATTCCATCTATGTTCTTAAATCTTAAGTACCTATTAATATCTTAACAAGTATAAAAAAGGACTTTTGCTCTATTATGAATGCGTCTTAGTCACAATTTTCTTAAACACATTTCCTATTGATACATTAATTATTATTATAAAGTATAATAAATATTATTGACATTAATCGAAACGTTATCATATGATAAGAATGTATGCAATAACATTATTATCAGTAATATATTTGCATCGTACTGAAGTCACTAATGTTATATCTTATTTTGCAACGTCTGCATCTTTGATGTTTCGGTAGACCTCAGTTTGAAATATGTAATATATTTATTTAACTCGAAGCCTCATAGATTGTAGAAATTAAAAAAATTGGTAAGTGATCTAGTCTCGTTCATGTGTTGTTTAAATTTATTATTATAAATTTATTTATATTTTAGTTATGTCAAATTCTAAAGATATATTAGGGTTTGATAGTATATTTAGTATAAAAAATATTTTGCAATGTATAAAATTTCCTTTAGTAAGTGCGGCTGTTATCAGGGAAAATGTCCCGTGTCTCCGCTCAGTAAGTTTTTATTTCTTATGATACAGTAGCTAGAAAATTAATCCATCTTTTATTCCCTTATTTTTGTTTTTACGAATAAATGTGGTTATACAATACATACGCTAGCGCTACGTGTTAGTATGATAAATAAGAGCAAAATTCTTTTAAGGATGGCTCTATGGGACAGATGGAAATATGTAAAGATGAGTTTGGAAATAGAATTGATTGTCCCAAATATCATGAAGACGTTACTGAAAACATTGAGGAAGAAGAAGAAAAAGTTAAGAAAAAGCCCTGTGGACAGGTAAGTTACATTCATAAGAATGCAGATTATAGAATATACATAAATAAAAATTAATTTTGCCGCAACAATTTTTATCCAACCTATAATACAGTACTACGTATTTTATTTATATAACTTGTGGAAATTATGTGCATTATTTTTTAAATATTCCCGCCTTCTAAACATGAAAATATGTAAATTCCATAAATAGACGAGCAAAATGTTACCATTACTGAATTGTTTGTAAGGATTAGTTACATTCATTATAATAATGATATATAAAGTGGTTTTGTTCATTTTAATATTTTTTTAAATAATAGTTTCTAAAATGACTCTACGTCCACTACTAATCTAAAAACACAAAACATAAATTAGAAATAAACTAATGAAATAAGATACCAGAAATAATATAAAGATTTTTTATCCGTTATTTAAAAATAAAAAACACAAATTATGTAAAACACATAAAAAGAGGAGTTACCGTTAGATCAATATTGCCATATCCGGTTTAACAGTACGCCCTCTGACTGCAACTTTCGCAAATTAGAATTGTCTTGTGGTACGGTGCAGGAGGTGAAGTTTCTGCGGTGAATTCACAGAATTCTGCATATCTAGTTCCTAATTGTGAATAAATATATTCTACTGTAAGTAAATCAGAAGGCAATATCATATTAGAAACCTTTTTAATCTTTCAAGTATCATATTTTCTGATCGTATTAAAGTAAGCATAAGCCGGGAGAATTATCTACGTCATACACGTGATTTATTAATTATTTTTATATAAAAAGCATTTCTTAATATCTATAATTAGCATAGTTGTCGATTTTAAGGACATACACTTATTTAATATTATGCTAGACTAAAATTCATAATTATTACGGTAAATTCATTTCCATGTGATTGTGACTTCTGGAGTCTATTTTAGCATTTTTTGACTAAAGGTCAAGTTGACGGTCAAAATTGGTTATTGTTACATTATAAAAGCAAAAGAACTAATATGAGACAAGGATTTTGCATCATGTATGTATAATCCTTGCATGTTATGTAACATTGTCTCTGAGGTGTTTGTTAAAACTAATGCGAATTGTTTTAACCCTGACATAGCTGGCAATGGCTTGAAGCAGAAAAGTATTACGATGTAATATTTAAACCAACATCTTTGTAGCAAATTTCTATAATACATGAAGTTCAATGACCTATGGTATTATCATTCGAGGTGTTGGAGTGACTCGTACTTTATTGCCGTATTGTGCCGTTTAGGTACCACATAATTCATTTCAGAGAGCTTTACAAACTCAAATTCTGTGCAGGAAATGGCACCTCCCCAGTATGCCGATCTTGGTAAGAAGGCCAACGATGTCTTCTCCAAGGGATACCACTTCGGCGTTTTCAAACTTGACCTGAAGACCAAGAGTGAATCTGGCGTAGAATTCACCAGTGGCATTACCTCCAACCAGGAAAGTGGAAAGGTAAGTGTATTACAAACAAATTTTATTTAAAAACTCATAAAATATGTTAAGTTCTTTATAGAAAATAATTGGAATTGAATTCAAGAAACAAGTGCATTGCAGATATATTATGTGACTTAGTTTTATTGTTATACAACTCTATTAAACTCCCAGAAGTAGTAAATGTTGCTTGTATATTTACTTAGAACCAAACATAATTTACTACCAATTGATATTCATTATGTTTTAACTTGATACAGGTCTTCGGAAGCCTTTCCTCTAAATATGCTGTGAAGGACTATGGTCTGACATTCACAGAAAAATGGAACACCGACAACACACTCGCTACAGATATCACCATCCAGGACAAGATCGCCGCTGGACTTAAAGTGACTCTTGAGGGAACTTTTGCTCCACAAACTGGGTAATTTTGTACTAAAATTCCATACAATTTTCTTGCATGCACACCATATAGGTAATTAAAAAAAAATCAGGACTTAATTTCTTAATCATTTACTTATATATCCCTTTATATCTATACGAATTGTGATGCTATAATTTTTTAATTGATTTGTAGGTCCAAGACCGGAAAACTGAAGTCCTCCTTTGCAAATGACACAGTCGCAATCAACACCAACTTGGACCTTGACATGGCTGGACCTATTGTAGATGTGGCCGCTGTTCTCAAGTACCAGGGCTGGCTCGCTGGAGCTCATACACAGTTTGACTCGCAGAAGGCCAAGTTTGCCAAGAACAACTTTGCCTTTGGCTACCAGACCAATGACTTTGCTCTTCATACCAATGTGTGAGTACCATTAATAAATCTATGCATTTAGCAACATTTGTAGAATAAGAATGTAGAAATTACATAACTATTGATTTAATATTACATAATACTTAACAAAAACCTTCAGTAAATAGCCTTGAATAACAACTGATTACTGAAGTTATGGTATTGACTTGCAAATAGTACAACAATATTTAGACCTTGGTTATTTTAGATGTAAATGAATATTTTAATCCTTTGTCTTAGTGACAATGGCAAGGACTTTGGCGGTTCCATCTACCAGAAGGTGTCTGATAAGTTGGACTGTGGTGTGAGCATGAAGTGGACATCGGGATCTTCAGACACCTTGTTTGGAGTGGGAGCTAAGTTCGCACTGGACCAGGATGCTTCCCTGCATGCCAAGATCAACAACAAGTCTCTCATCGGTCTTGGTTACCAACAGAAACTCCGCCCCGGTAAAATATTAATACTACTTATTGAAAAAACTATTTATAATACATTTCAATGCCTATTATAGAAAAAAACATCCATGTCAAGGATTTCTATGCATATGAATTGTAATTTTTTTTTTATGATTTTATTACTATATTACCCATTGTTATCTCAACTTAAGACAGCCACGGCTGCAATCTCATCTTATAGTCGTCTTTATCTCATGTTTTTATCTTCCGAGATATTATTTGATTTATTGTGATTATATAATATTTGCAGGCGTGACCCTGACGCTGTCGGCCGCCATCGACGGTCAGAACTTCAACGCCGGCGGACACAAAGTCGGCGTCGCCCTGGAACTCGAACCCTAGACATATCGAGCCCACGGCTGTTAGAATTGTAGATAATTAAAACCATATTGCTATTAATCACTGTGAATGCGTATGAATCAAATAATTTCATGTCTACTGTTCAGTGCGTGTAACGCTATTTAATGTCTGGTACAGATCGGCGAGTATCAAATATCCGCGGCTCTTCCCCATCTATATTAAATATTTAAAGACGCGGCTTTATCATAAATATTGCGTGATTTAATAAAAAAAAACATTTTCAATCTGTATTGTCTTGTAAATAAACACCTATGGTGTGTATCCTATTGATTGATTGAGAATAAAAATATTAGTCTGTTGGAATCACCATATTTTGTTTTTGTTACCTTAGTATCCTTATCCTTTACTTATTTTTTTAACTTTTTGGACTTATATTTTGATTTTATGATTTTCGAATAAATGTTTTAAATTTAGCATGAATATGTTTTACTCTTTGTTATAGACATGACGATATGACTAAAAAAAAACACATTTTCAAGGACTTCATTTCATAAGGTAGGTATTATTGATAAAGTTATTTAAAACTATATAAAAATAGTACATACTGGTACAGTATTTTGACTTGGGCCGTGTTTTTAGTGTAACTTTTTTACTACTTATACAGCTATTTAAATTAACCTGGGTTGTATAATTACAGAATGTGTGAAATATCTACTTTAAACTTTATTCCTCTAATTCAAGAACAAATCCAATTTCATTAAAAATTCGACAAGTTCTCTTTACATCTATAACATTTTTAATCACATGTTCAATAAATTATTGCATCTTGAGCTCTTGTCGACGACATTGCTTATCTAAAAAAAATCGAGAGTTAATTACGTTTGGTGGCAGCGAAGGGTGCAAGAAAAATCCGTTAAACTTATAGAATATGTTCAACTACCAATTATAGACTTATATTTAACTACTAGCTAGGGAGGGGTCTTTAAGTCAGCGAT
>DVQO01001129.1:0-11104 GCA_018231785.1 Danaus gilippus
TCTGCCGGAAGTCACTATTCCACGCGGACGGAGTCGCGGGCAAAAGCTAGTAATTTTATAAACAAATAATTTTTTATTGACTTAATACAAATAATATGTTTTATATAAGTTTACATATATTCCTATTTAGATACTTGTAATTGTATTCTGTTTTAAATTATGTATCAATTTATATATAAAAGGATTAATGTATAATATGTGATCCTCAGAAGTAACCATGGAGAATGTGAAAGTAATATACTTCCCCTTGAAGGCTATGGCCGAGGGTATACGCCTTATTCTGGCGTATAATGGCCAAGAATTTGAAGACGTAAGGATACCTCATGAGGAATGGCCGGCTTTGAAACCGAGTATGTTTGATTCTGTATTCTTTTACATGTGTTATGTTATTTATGCTTTTTTACTGCTATTTAATTGTATATATATTGAATACACAATTTTTCAGATACTCCATTCGGTCAAATGCCTATTCTCGAGATCAATGGCAAGCAATATGCTCAAACATCAGCTATCCTCCGTTATTTGGGAAGAAAATACGGACTTGGGGGAAAGAATGTGGATGAAGACTTTGAGATCGATCAAAACATGGACTATTTTAATGATTTACGAACAAGTGGGTTATTCGACTATTGAGGGAAAAACTTTCTCCCAATTTAGTTAGAATCTTTCCAAATTTCGAGATGAAAGATTACTGGGAAAAAAATCTTAACTATTTTCAGCGTTACAGAAATATATATTTGATAATATTTTTTGGCCAAAAATTTTAATGTTGTATGTGTAATTTGAAAGGTGTTTTTTGGTTTTTATTACTTAATAGTACTTTTTATTTTGTTTTAGAGGCTAGCTCATTGTTCTACGAAAAAGACGAGATTAGAAAAGCTGCACTGAGAGAGGACTTACAAAAAAACCATTTTCCTGTAATGTTGGCAAAACTTAACGATATTATTACTAAAAATAACGGACACATGGCTCTTGGAAGGGTAATTTTTTCTCTAATTACAGACAAAATATTTAATTCTCTAGGCTTAAATTTAGATCATCATCAGCCTATCAGAATATACAGTTGAGAAAAGGCCTCTTCTCACATGGAGAAGACTTGAGCATTAATCACCACGCTTGCTCAAGACGGGTTGGTGTTTTCAAACTTATAATTTGATATATAACTCCATGTTTCCTCGCGATGTTTTCCTTCACCGCCTGTCAGTGATGTCTAGCTATTCTTAGGAAGTACATATGACTCGGGAACCAGGTTTCGAATCCGCGCCCTCATGCACGAGAAACGGGCCTTTAACCTCTAGGCCACGAAGACAAATGTAGAAAGCAAAATAAAAATAAATGTATTTCGTTATATAGATGAAAACAAAGTCAAACTTTACTAAGCGTCAAAATGATAGAAAATCTGTTATTACAATTACACCCTACGAGACTGTTATCTATGATTCTATGTGGCATTGTAGATAAAATTAATTAGATATAGATTAAGGAAGTCTGAGATATTGTATGTTGACTGTTGTACATATCGGATTTAATAGAAATTCATTGTTTTTAAAGATAGAGACGCCAGCCTCGCTGACGTCACTTATGTTAATTCTTCTAGAACGTTCCATAATATTTTAAAATTAAACTTCAATTGTTCTAAATGTTCTTGTAATTCTCGAAGGTTCTTCATAATCACATTCTTTAACAGTCCGCGCTTACTGAATTCTGCTGTGCTGTGGTGAAAATTCAATTTTGAAGGAATCTTTGATTTCGTTTTACTTTTAAGAATAATCATGAATACTAATCAGTTTGAAATTGATGACAGACTCAAGTTATTTTCATGTTGCATCCGTTATTAATGCTGATAGTGCTGATATATATATATATATATAATTGTAATGTTTTAACTCAAAAATAACTTACGCCATTCTTCTTTATTATAATTAATGGTGTTTATATTTTATTTGGTTTTCAGTTGACATGGGCTGACTTTATGTTCGCTGGTATATACGACTGTTTGAAATTCCTTCTCCAAATACCGGATATAGATGAAAAGTACCCGATATTCAAGGAGTTGCAACAAAAAGTGCTCAGTCTACCCAAAGTCAAAGAGTTTTGCGACAAAGCACCCAAGTCCGATTTCTAAGTTTTACGAAAGTATTATTGATGTTTAATACCTAACACTTTTCATTCCTATTTTTTTTATTAAATGATTCTCAAATGTATAATTCCAATGTGTTATGTAATAATTAAATACAAATTTATAATAAATTGAGAACATAACGATAATAATGATAGACATTTTGATTATAACAAACCTCATCAAAAAATCCTTTTACTTAAAAAAAAACGTATTATTTATACATCTGCTATTCCTTGTTTGTACTACCCCTATTATTACTTGCTAGTTGTCAACCCCTAAAATATCTATTCATTCCTCTCTTAAAGAATCCTGCATTGTAAACTATTAGTAAAGTCACATCAGGGATTGTACTCAGAAGAGAAATCGTGCGTGGTAAGAATTTCCTTTGAAACATGTCCCATTATGCGGCAAAATGCTCACAGAGAGGCAATTTTTTCTTAAAAGTTAATGGTTCTAAACCGTGATACTGTCTGTGTATCTGACTATTCTTAAATCTTGTTTCCTACCGGAGTCAAATAATCCAAGTTGGTATTAGGATGAATCAGACCAGAGATGAGAGCAAATCTCCACTTAGGACTTGTTGTTTATATGGCAAGACTGTTTACCCTGGAAGAAATGTCGTCCACTGCTGTGGAATATCCTTCCGAATTTGAAGTAAGTACAAGGTCGACTAAAGAATTCGTATAGTATCCCCTATGTAGTAAAATTCTTGTTGGCTAATTAACTATCTGTTAGAATTCGAATGCTAAATCAAATTCATGGGCTATGGCTGTAGTCAGTGGACTGAGAACATCAATAGAATTTAAAATCGCCCAAAAAAAAAAAACTGCAATTTTTTTGGACATTCTTTCAATTTGAGATTCTCAAACAAAAGAATTGTGTGCTTTGAATATACCTTGGGATCTGGGGAAATACGCATAAATACTAGGGTGACTAACATTATTTGCACATACTCAGAAGACTGCTAGTTCGCCGTCTTCATATTGGGGGAATATGTGCTTCCTCAAGAACAGAATGATAGTCCTCCCAGTACAGAGATGCTACTTGTAAGTTAGATTGAGATCCCCTGATATTGCCGAAATACACAAATGTGAAAAGGGAATCCGGTATAAAAACCTTACATTTCCGATAACTTTTTAACTTTTCTTATTTGGGGATTGAACGGTCATGGCTATTTAATTCCCTGACAGATTAAAAAGTAAAGCACAATGAAGGATTGACCTAAAGGTTAATCCATAGGATATCAGGTATGGCAACATCTTTTTGAATGGCTGTCACCTTTTTATACATATTAGTACATATGTATATTAAAACATATTATAATACTGGACTTATGCATAGTTTTAAATATATCAAGCTTTTAGGCAGATCAATTATTATTTAAGTTTTCCCGATCACTAGACATCCTGATAAGAGGCACTATGCTAATATGAAAAAGTTACATATTATCAACTTTATGTAGATTTGGTTGCAAGAAATTTAAATTTTATCGCCAAATTGGCGTAACAATGCCAATAATATATTTTATATAGGTAAGTATTATTCAAATGATTTGATGAAGTGGCAATTTTATATAGGTGTGTCCAAAGAATTTGGGCTGTTATAGTTTTTTAATCAACTTATCTTTGAGTGAGGAAAATTTTCCACACAGATTACAATAAAGTTCTTATGTCACTCTATACAACCCACGATAAGGAATGATATTACTCGTTCCTAAAAGGAAAAAATATACGAAAAATTCAAGCAAAACAGCTTTTCATTTGTTAAACTATAACAGAATCTTTAGTAACAAATTCTAGTCATTGCCGTTTGACACGAACAAGGGTTTTGAGTATGTTTATTATAAATGGTTGTTGAACAATATAACATAAGATGTTTAATTGTAAGCTTAACGTTCCTCTTGAACGCACTGAATCCAGTTTAAATATTAAACTAAGAGGTGTGCCGCGAGGGAGTGTCTTGCCATAATGTGTCTGATATTATCATTTGTCATTTATGTTGACTGCCTTCGATATCAAATATTAAGGAATCTAGGTCGTTTACCGATACGTATCAATATTTTATGATCAAATAACTCATCTTTAAAAAAGGTTCACATTCATTTGTTTACATCCATAATTTTTAATAAGACTTGGTCGATTTGTTTGAAACCTACGATACCACAGAAACACACACGCACATGCACATGTACGTAAACACAATATGATGTGTGATCATCACAGTTTGAAGTCGAAGACTTAGTCTGCGTACATACGCATACAAAGACTTCGACTTCTAACTCGTAATACCACTTTTTCATGCGGGGGCTAAAAGTAGAAAATAAAGAGATTAACTGAGACACCAAGTCAAGCTGCAAGTGAGAAATAATAGATACAGCGGTGATGATACAAATAAGAGGCTTTTTTTATTTATTCCGGTATACGAACAAGATTAAAAAAAAATTAAAAGAAAAGATTAAAAAAATACTTAATTATTTTATGATGAAGCTAATAATTTACAAAGGCACAGTGAAAACATGTCAGTTTATAGTTATTATTTAATTAAATGTTTTTTGTTAACTAAGACCACAATATCACTTATCTGTACATAGACAGTTTATTTGATGTTGTTATGTACATAATATCTGATATGCGATGTGAATTATCATGTGAGATTGGTACTTAAAAGTTAAAACTATTACAACTCCCAAAAACATCAAAACGTCATGGAAATTATTTGGTGCCGGTACCGCGTTCAATATTGGTGAATAGAAAACTATATAAAAACGTGAGAAGTAATTAATATTCATTGTATATTCCATAATTATAAAATTCGGTATTTTAAATTTATACATTTATAATTTTTCCATATTATTATCGTGTTTGTTATCATGTTTATATATATTTTTTTAATTTTTAACCGGTCGTCGCA
Organism: Danaus gilippus; assembly: GCA_018231785.1. Taxonomy (NCBI): domain Eukaryota; kingdom Metazoa; phylum Arthropoda; class Insecta; order Lepidoptera; family Nymphalidae; genus Danaus; species Danaus gilippus. The sequence continues at coordinate 5,033 of DVQO01001129.1, forward strand.
TGTGTACGCTGACACTTGACAGAGCTCGTTTGTTTTCAAGGACATCGATTGAGTGCGAGTGAACTCCATTTGATGATAATAAATATTTTTTTAGTTTTAGCCACTCTGAATTCACTCTCCGACATTGGAAGTAGTGGGTCGCTGTACGAAATACTCTAATAAGTTTTTTTCTTCTTAATAAGAAGCGAAAAATAACGTAAGTGTTTTGTAACTAGACTATATTATTTGTGTTCACGTGTTACATTGGTTATAAAAGGAGATAGTTTAATGTATTTTTCTTAGGTTATTAAATTGCTTATGATTTCCAATACGAATAAAGTATAATGAATTGTAATGACCTATGTTTGAAATCTTAGCAGGAAATAGTTTTTGTAATAATAGTAGCTCCCTTGAGTACATTTAATACTTTTCATATTTTAAAAATAGGTCTTAGTTAATATTATCGTAAAATACTTTAGTACCAGTAAATCATGTATTAAAATATTAATATATAATGTGTTATCCCCAGCAGTAACCATGGACAATGTGAAGGTTTTATACTTCCCCTTGAAGGCTATGGCCGAGGGTATCCGCCTTATTCTGGCGTATGTTGGCCAGGATTTTGAATACGTAAGAATATCTGAGGAGGAATGGCCTTCTGTAAAACCAAGTATGTATTAGTTTTAGACCTTTATATGTTCGTTAATCGTAATATTATTGTTAAATACTTAAGGAATGACTCTGTGGTATCATTGTTTTAATAATTTATTCATTTAAAATAAGTAATGATTGCATAAACATAAAATTTCAGACACACCCTTCGGTCAAGTGCCAGTGATTGAGATCAATGGCAAGCGTCATGCACAAACCTCATCCATCCTGCGTTATTTGGGAAAGAAAAATGGTCTTGGAGGAAAAACTCTTGAGGAAGACTTTGAGATCGACCAAGTTGTGGACTTCTTTAATGATTTACGTTTAAGTGGGTATTGGAATGTTCTAGAATTAAACAGTTGTTTATCAGTCTTTCATTTTGTCAGTCAACCTCAAAAATATATAACCTCAGTCTCAAGTTTTTATATTTGATTTATATAAACCATTAGTTAAATAAAATTATTAGTTAATGGAGACTTGTAGTATTTGAAAATTCTGTTTCAGAACAGTTATAATTAATTTTGTTTCACATTGCAGAGGCTGCCTCTCTCCACTATGAAAAGGATGAAAAGAAAAAAGCTGTATTGAAAGAAGAACTTTATAATAACTATTTCCCTGAAATGTTTGAAAGACTGAATGATATTATTACAAGAAATAATGGTTACATGGCCGTCGGAAAGGTAATGTGTCACTTATTACAATAAACACTGTTTGTGTTTGTTTTGATAACTCAGATATTTTACATGCGTTCTATAGAACAAAATAATTATTGATATAGTTTGTATGTTTGAATATTTTAATTGTTTGATTACTAATAGAAAAATATTAATTTTAAGGTTATCATATGAATTATGTTAAAAATTTGAACAAATCTAAACTGTTTTATCTAACAAAATAACAACAACAGTATTTAGTTAATGAAATAATAATATATTTCAGTTGACTTGGGCTGACTTCATGTTTGCTGGTATGTACGACCGTATGAAGGTTATGCTTGCCATGCCAGATTTAGATGAGAAGTACCCTAAATTCAAGAAGTTGGAACAAACTGTTCTTAATCTACCAAAAGTCAAAGAATACTGTGCTAATGAACCAGAATATAACTAATAAGGATTTTTGCTGCATGTAATGTTTGTGCAATGTCTTTTTTATGTATTTAAAAATATATAATCCAAAAATGAATGATTTCATTTATATGTACCAGTTGTCTTTATTTTTTTAACTATGTTAAAAGTTAGGTGATATTATATTTTTTATGTCAATTAAGTTGAGCTACATTTAATATGACTAGTTTTTTTGTTACATCATAAATTCCATTGGGGGTAAGATCAGTTACAAGTGTTTTAGAGATAGGTATATCTAGATAAAAAGTGAGTTATTATATGAATTGGTACTTAGCGGCTCTCTTACAATGGCCAATTTTTTAAGAACCTTTTTTATCACATTTTTTCATCATGAAGACGATTTAGATAGCGTATCTGTCAACTTGACGTCTGTCATACATTTTGGTACTGATGATTTGAGAAGCGATTATATATTTGATTTTTATATTTCGGTTTTTACGATAATTTAATATCTTTGCCTGCGGCAATTTTCACCAATTCCTACGCTTTTTTTGCTGATAAGAAAAAAAAAGTTTATATAAAAGGTCTCATTTCATCACAAAATAAAATCAAGACGCGTTATCTAAACGAGACAAATAACTTTGTGATAACCATTCAAAAGCTATATATAACTATTTTATTCCACAGTAATAGTGAAAAAAGATTACAAGGATTGTTTAATTGTAAATATATTATATATCAGTGTTGCTAATCATCGATAGTTAACCTCGAAAACTAAACAAATATCGATAGTATCGTCATATGGTAATACTATCGATATTATCGATAATCTCGATGACACTTCTTAAACAATACTATTGAAAGTGGTAATACTATCGATTATTAGGAATTATTCGATAGTATTGCAAGTAAATCCAAAGTGGTGTATAAAATAAAAGTAATAGAGAGTATACTTGTATTAAATAGTGGTTATTAAAAATTCTAAAGTACTTCCCTTACCATACCAACCAAATTAATAAATGTCTAAACATTTCATGAGAAATTCAAAACATCGATACTATTGTTTAAGAATTGCCATCGAGGCAATCTATAATATCGATAGTATTAAAATGTGCATCGACATATGTTAATAGACCTGCCGTACACGTATAATCTGCAGTAATTTTTTGGTTTGAAAAGAGAGAGATGGCCTATGCTTTCGGTCTAGCACTATCTCTTTCCTCACAGATGATTGGCGCTCAGTTTTCATGACAAGCACGGCATATAAATTATCCAGAAGGGGTTCATAACGTCTTAAGTACGGTACTATTTTGAGAGAGATAAAGATAGACCGAAACTTCGTTTCCTCTCTTTCTTTCGGAGTGCCACAATTCTCATCTCTAAAGCATGTCCATTAGCATATGTCGATGAAAATGTGACGATACTATCGATAGGTTATAGTAACTACCGGCTTTGCCTTTAACATCGATATACAACACTACTATGTATATAAAATATCTTTGAAAAACTGTTCGTATTCTTGATAAAACTACAATGATTTAGAATATAATATCTTTGTTTGATATTCATAATATTATAGACTCGATTATTATTTAGGGTGGCGACCGGAGGTTCCTGGAAAACTACGAAACATACTTACATATTAAAATACGAATTAGGTACATGATAAAACTTATAACCTATACCTAAGACTACATGACTGCCCCGATGTTTTAGGATGACAATGGCATTCTATTGCTTGTGTGGTATGTTAAATCTTCTGGTTCACACGGCTTGGTGTTGGCTCCGAAGAGTCAGCGGCGTCACTCGTTATCGATTTCACTGATTTTACCGATACATAGATGTCGCCCCGGCGATGTTCATTTTTTTTCTCCATATGTAGAACGTACGTAACAACTGCCAAGAGTTGCTGAGCCAAATTTCTCTTCATTTTATTTTTGGCATTACACATAAAACGGAATGACAGTTAAAAACTAATAAATTTTATCTCTTTAGGGTAAACTATGAGATGACATATTTTTTCTGTTATTGAAAAAAAAACCTATTTTTTATAGTTTGTGATGCCTTTTATGTTTTTAAATAAATAAGAAAAATGTTTTTCAAATCATTACCGATCAGCAAAAATCTCTTTCAAAATCGCATTGAGAGAACCGAATTTATTAAATTAACATAATAAAATATTGATTTTTATTAAAGTGGAAAAAAAACTACGTTAGTGTTATCATTTAAATACTTCAGTTACTTTGGTATTAACATATTAAATACATAAAGGTAAGTTACGAAATATTTAACAGTAGTATTTTCTTTATTAAAATTGGAGAGTACCTAATAAAGTTTTGATTGTAATGGAGCTTCCTATAAGAATATTTTTTTTGTATCAAATTTATTTTTTTTAATATATTCTCATATTCTATTTCATGATATGTTAAGAGATTTTTACGATTTATTTTATTTAAGACGTGTCGAGACGTAAAGTTTGGAAGCACATCTTGGATTGCAGTGTCTTAATTCTAAGTCAGGTTATCATAAATTACTGAATACCTTCAGTAGTTCAATCTTTAATTTAATCACTTTAAGTTCACTAAATAAAAAAGTTACCGTTGTCTACGTTTTACAATATAAATAACTTGATTTTTTATTTCTTGTACTTCTAAAACCGTACATTTTTATTTTTGATCCTCGCGTATCTATAAATAATATACATCACGGCATGTTTGCTTTAAAAATCTACACACAGAGTAACGAGCAACCAATCTAAGAAACATATGAGTTGCGCAAATAATCTCACATGATGATTTTCTACTTATTGCGTTTGTAGCACCATATTGATAATTATATGTAAAAACATGTAAATCTTTTATATAGCGGTCGCAAAACCATTTAATCGTTATGAAAAATTGATCACGCAAAATGATTTTCATAAAATTATCGTTTATAACGTTGTTATTGTTGACGGTTGGTGTGTTTGTGAGCGGGATGCGTCCTCCGGAGAACTCGGTACATCATTACGTGAAGCGTTCCTTGGCCAAAGACGGCGAGTATGTAAAAGCTGCCTACGAAAACGCGTTCGAGGGACCTCACAGACTGAGAGGAGTGCCTGGCTTTTTGCACTAAATGCCTATCACATATCTATAGGCAATAATTGAGAAATTAAATAAATAGCTTAGCTTTTCGATCTTTCTTTTAGCCATTACCAGGATGACCTCTGCTTATAAAATAGATTACAGACGGCAACTTTATGGATATACAATATATTTTTTTGTTTAAAGATAATTTTTAATGATGCCAATATTGTTTATTAAGCAATTTTGGTTTAGGGAGTGAATTAAAGCATATAATTTTTAGCAGATAAAGTAACAAAATATAAATATATTAGATAATACAAGGAGAAAACAACGTGAAATATGACGAACAAAGTTCTTCTTATTTAAAATTTAAACATTGGAGTGCGTCTACACTGTTCAAATTGTTGGACGAGCATCTGTAAGCTGCAACCGCAAATTGTACATAAATAATAATTTACAAATTTAACATGACTTAAAAAATCAAAAGATCGCTTGAAACACGGAATAATATTTGTCGCTATTTTAATTAGCCATGCAACAACAATAACATCTCTTCTAGGGATAAGTATACCTTTTAAACTCATTTTTCCTGTGTCATATTTATGTTCTAAATGTTTCTGGCATGTTTAAAAATTGTTAAATAAATAAATAAACAATAATAGTAAAAGTAATACTTTTCTAACTATATTATTATGACTTCCTTCACACTGTAAAAGTAAAATTTCCTTTACTATGAATGTCATCAGCCTATCAGAGCCCACTGCAGAGCAAAGGCCTTTTCTCACATGGAGAAGGTTTGAGGATTAATCAGCACACTCGCTCAAGACGATGATTTCAACCTTATAATCCTGAAGTTATAAGTCCAGGTTTCCTCACGATGTTTTCCTTCACCGTATGTCAGTGGTATCTAAATACTCTTACAAAGTACATATGACTCGGAACCATCACATTTGCACTTGCCAGGATCGAACCCGCGCCCTCATACACGAGAAGCGGGCCTTTAACCACTACTCACTAGGCCACTACTGAGTTCCTTTACATACGAGATTTTACATAAATTAAATTACATACAGGAAAGAAACTAAATAAATAAAAATACTCGAATATAAGCCATTTTTATACGTATACTTTTGACGTCTGTCAATTATTCACCTGTGGTTTCTATATATATATATATAAAGAATATATATATATATAGTTTCTTCTACCTGGCAATTTCCCAGCTATCGCCAGAGTCTGCCTTACATGTTGTGAATAATTTTGGCTAATTGTTTTTATTACCGGCCGCCTGCCTGACATCAACCCTCTTTGGG
>DVQO01001130.1:0-11104 GCA_018231785.1 Danaus gilippus
AAAATAAAAGATAGTACTTGAATTCACAAGAGGATTGAAATATTTGACATTTAATGGTGCAGCACGTCTTCTACTCTTGGTTATTAAGTCAAGATCTAGCGTTACCTGAGATTCACTTAAGCCTCTTAATAAACTCGGACCCCAATTGAATTTATTTAATTTCCAAGTAATCACCTTCTTTTTGAAAATGCTGTCCAAAATTTTCTTAATTGAAGATTCCCTTTATAAATACAATTGATTTGTTTCAGATATTTTTGTTTTGCTAAGAAATAAATGAAACAATATAAAACTTTATTTATGTGTTATTTAAGTTATAAATTTGTATAAAATCTTAACCAAATATATATTTCATTAATGTATTCAAATAAAATAACTCCAATTTTTCCGAGCGGCAGAGCAAAGTGTTGTTATTTATTTCGTAAATATGCGTTTTTATGTGACTGTTATTTTTAATGGCCAATCCAATGAATTGACGTAAATGAAATTATACCTAAGGAAAAAAGAAGAAATGGATAAGTGATAAATTATATTACGTGCCTAAAGGGTAATGTGATAATAATTTATCCTTATTTATCCTTCGATTATATTTTACTAGCTCCAATGGGATACTATGACGAATATTTTCGTTATGAGAATTTAAAATAACAAACTAATGTGTGTGATACTTACTGGTTAGCAAAATTGATCACCAAGATTTTTAAATGACAACAAGCCATACCTTTCCCTTTACTTGTAGCAGATATCTTACCTGTCTGAATTTTAATCTTAACATGTAGCATTACTTGTAATAACTCATTACAGTGAGACATTAAACTTCTGAATATGTTTTGTTATCTTGACAGTGTCCATTGAAAAACAATGAAGAAAGCATTGATGATATTTTATCATTTAAACGAGATAATGAAGACGTCTGTCTACATGGCAAAGTATCTTTTATACTTTGAAAAAGTTTGTGGGCATACACAAATTCCACCAGAATAATCATGATTGCTTTCGTATATTTAAGGTGGCAACGTGTAGAGAAAAACCGTTAATCTAAGCAATATCATGAGAATCAACTGTTATTTGTATTTAAAACTTTTATATAACATAGCCAAAGATAGAAAGTGCTTCATATTATACTAATTTTACTTTATAAACTATATTTCTTTGTCAAATCTCTAATTACAACTGGACGGAAACATCCAGTTAAAATTATTTTCTAAATATTGTATTTATTTAAAGTTACATTAATTTCTCTTTCAAATAAAAAATATGAAAAAAAGATACAAAAAAATACCTTAATGCCTTTTGAATTTTTTTATCGATTTCGTTTTAACTCTACATTGAAGTTTCTTTGTATGCTAAATGTTATCATAAAAGAAGAATAAGCATTTTATACATTTATGTAATGAAATTAAAAAAAAGTTTATCCTTCTTTTCTTATCAATGATCTGAGTCTTTAATAAGGTTAAAGGTTTAATGTTGACTATAGGAATGAATTTAGTTTGATTTATGCTCCAGTGATCAGTTTATATTGCTTTGAGAAATGAGTAAACTAGGCTGACTTGTTGACACAGACTCAGTTGTTTCGTCATTCATATCTATAATATAGCATCACATATAGTGCTATAACTCAGTAATAGTTGATACATTCAAATTACTTTTAGTAATCAAAGTAGCTCATTACACTACTCAAATATATTCTGTTTTATCAATACAAGAATCGGAAAGATTTTCATCTGAAATATAATTTTCTTATGTTTGGAGAGCATTCAGTTGTTATTCTTTTTTATTATAATATACAACAATACTAACGTCTTCAAAAAGAAGATTTTTAATGTTATTTCAATTCATTTATTATGTTATAACAAAACCAACCATACTTTTTTGTAATTGAATGGTTAAAATAAAACTATGTTTTTCTGAAACGACTCGTCTTCATATTTTCATATACATGTTATGAACTAGAAGATTCAATTTCTTTATAACCATCTTAATTTAGCATCGATACATAAGTGACCAAACTAATATACAAACTAATTCAAAAAACTATATATTTTTATTTAAAATTTATTTTTGTAAGTGTATTCTAGAAATTATTCTTCTATGATTACATTTCCTTTAACGTATAGAATACTATTTTTTTTTCGAAACACCTTCTGTATACTGTAAAAAGTCTCTTGAAAAGATTAAGAAAAAAACTGACACTCCAAAAACACAATTTAAAATATTTTGTTTAAATAAAATCCTGCTTATAACTGATCTTAAACTTGAAAACTTACTTTTTAGTTTCTAAACCAACTTTCAAATACATGGCACTAACTGTATTTAAGTATAGAGAGAATATTATTTCCTGAATTAGTCTTGATAGTTACTGTCAATGATTTATGAATTACTCATGTATAATTTATGATTCGTAAGAAATGTTTTATTGATGATTGCAATGTTAATAACATAACATGAAATTTGGCTTTTCTTGAGTGTTATTTGCTCTGGATTCTACGTGCATGTTCTGATATTACATTAAACTGGAGCAGTATTTGTAGTTGAAATAAGGTATAACATTAAATCGCTGAACTTTCTCAGAGTTATACAACTAAAACCTCAACACACTCATCTCCATTATCTGAATTCAAATTCTGAATATTTTGATGAAGCTTATTAATGTGCATTGAAATTTTATTTTACGTAGTTTTGTTTCACAGAATATTTAATTGATGCTTAAAATATACTTTACCTTCTATGACTTTTTATTTATTAAGAAAAATAAAATAGAAACAATAGAATTATGTCTTTACAATAATATTACATTGTTTTTTGCACAACATATCTTTAGAAAATCTGAAATCCTATATGGAAATCAGATAACGATTTTTTTAGACAAAGGCATAAATAGTGTACACTATCTTTTTTCATTTATCTCTTGTACTCTTATGTGTTTGAGTCAAATAAACAATCTAGTTTTACGTTATCATTTAAGTCTAAATTAAATAAAACTTATTACTAATGAAGAATTAAAGAAAATTATGTACAAGAATGTACCAAAAGAAAAACAAAAGAGCAAGTTTTATAGCAACAAAAGTTAAATAAGAATACTGATATAATTGGTTTAATTTTGACGAATTCATTGAATATAATTTTAGAAATCAACTACAAATTTTAGCAATATGATCAATTATTGATATTCCTATTATGTAAGTTTAAAAATTAAAGCAATAGTCTTCCATAGCTAAAATCACTAAAACGCTGAAAGTATTTTTTTGTTTCAAAGGGTTTATATTACAGTAGCACAGTATCAAACAATCATCTTGAAATAAATTTATAATATAATTATTTAATTTATAATACAATTCAATTTCTAGTACAAAATGTGGGGTGCTTGATTTATTAAGTGGTATACTCATCCTATTAGCAACAATGAGTATCTATGAGAGCATAGTTATGAAAATTGAGTTAAATGCTATGCCTGAATTGTGCTCAAAGATAATGTTACACATATACATACATATAGTAACATTCGTTATGAACATATACATAATATGACTAAACATAGCCAACAATATAAAATAAATAGACCCGTTCATATTGCTTACGATAAAGTACCTTTTAAAACATATCACTTATATTTATAAAAATCAAACAAATTTAAGAGCATGAAAATATGCAATTTCCGCTTTCATTTTCCGTAGTACCTAATATGAAGCCTCATTCTTTTCATTTTCCTGTAACTATTGTGTACTTGCCTTTTCTTAGGGTCTTGTGATCAAAAAACGCTCTTAAAATTTGACCGTACTCTAACTAGTGACACAATATAATGAAATTTCTGAAATAAAATAGTGACCCATAAATATGCATATTTTTTATTCGTCCTACATTTTACAAAGTCTTTCGTTCGTCATTCTGATTGTCTTTAATATAATATCACATGACTTTTCCTCCAATACACTATACTAGTAGTATAATAGTAATAACTAAGTATACATATTATGTGTGAATGAGATAAAAAACGTTAATGAGATCCAAGACCATACTAATCATTTTTAATAAAGAAGGTAAAAAGAAAAATCTAAAATATAGCCTTTAAAACCAATAGGTTACTTTTTAGAACCATTTCTAATGTTACATCTTCTCTTCTCTAGCGATTTTTTACGCTGTTGATTTTGTTTCATTTTAACCCAAATTGTATCAAAATTCTTTTTTAATTTATTTTGATAAAAGAGAAAATATTTTAAAGTGAAACTGTATTTAGCGTTCAAATCGAGGGTAATATGATTATGCCACGAGAAGTTGAACATTTGACATTAGAACCGGACTTATCTCACTGTAATCTAAAGTTAAAATAACAGCTTAAATTTTATTAAAATGTATGGTCATGGACAATATAGTTCATATTTTCATGTACTAGTTATTACATGTAGTTATTAAAGAAAAAAAAAACGATATGAAATTCATGTAAGTCACGAAATAGTCTCTGTTCCAACCATTTATTTCATTTATCATTCATTTGATATTGACTATTGTTTTAAGATACAGATAGTAAAATTTTGATGACTTAATTAAATGTATTCATTGACGAACTTTCTCGTAAATGTTCATTGATGTTATACGATTTATTTACTGATGTTATACGACTTTATGATGTTTATTACGTCTGTCTGTATATTGTACTCTGCGGGGATGCTAGACGTATACATTTTGAAATAGCGTTTGTATCTTTTTAATATTCTTCGATATTGCAAATAAGGATCGTATTAGCTCATATATAAGAAGAAATAAACTAAAACGGCTAGTTTCGCTCTTTATTTACTTTCTGAAAGTGATTTTTTCATTTATCCTTCAATTATTTTGATCATATCTAGTTAAAGAAATAAATAGCAACATATAGTAAATATCTTAAAATAACATATTAATATGATATTACTTGGAAGTGACTTATAAACATTTGCTATAGGAATTCTAGAAAAGAAAATTATATAGTATATATATTTTTTTCATATATTTTCTAGCAATATTTACCTCCCACCTTCCTTTCTTTTTCTTATATTCCACTTATTCTTTATTGTCTTCTTGAGAATTGGTAGCTTATAAAGGGTTTGGGTAAACGGATTGACGAGCCCGGTGGGACCGATAGAATAAATCGATTAGAGGTCACTATCGAAACAAAATAATTATACAATACGGAAATTATTTTAATTGTCATTGTCACACAACTATAAAACTAAAAGACAGTTTCAAAATATATAGAATATAATTTTAAGTCAGACATTTTAAAATTATTATATTTCATTTTACACCTCAAGATCTGCAATTTGATTATGTAACTCAGAAAAGTGTTATAAGTTTTATTAAAAAAAGGGAAAGAAATGGCAATGTTCAAATACATCCGTTGTCATACTTTAATGTGCTCTTTCGCTTAAACGATGACATCTTATTGTATGAGAAATTTTAATGGTTCCAATGAAACATTTGTTTAATGTATTATCCATCTGTTACACTGTAATTAAAAGTTTATCTAATTTGATTATTTATATTTAAAACGTCTTCTTCAACTTGACGGACTTAAAAGAATAAGAAAATACTTTTTGTTTAGATTATTAGTAATTCGTTATAATAAATCTTTCCTTTTTCTTTATGAGTGAAATTATAAATTTAATAATAAAGTTATAAAGTTTTTTAATAATCATTACACTTATAGACAGCATAAAGTTAAAAAGAACTTGCGTATTTTTTATCCCTCTTTTTTATGTAAATCATTTGCAAGGACAAAATTCTTTATAAGTTTGAAAGTATTTGGTGCTAAGGTATGATTTCGTGACCCCGTGTTGCTATAATTTATAATTATTATATTGAAAAATTGTTGGTGAATCAATAGATTCACAAGAAAGTTGCATACAAGACAGGCAAAATATGTCAATCACCTTTGGTATTATTTGAGCATTGGAAATCTTAAACATTACCTAAAATATATAGAGAATAAACAATTTTTCATAGACAAAACACACGCTGTTCTATATATTTATAAGGTTAATTAAATTTTATAATTATATGATTTATATTATACTTTGTTAAACATGATACCTACTCCTTTTATATTTTACCTCTTTTATTTTGTAAGCAAAGGTAATAAATCCTGTCCGGACTTAAGGTCCTACTCCAAATTTCATACGGCAAATTGAATTTCCTATTGTGATCTTAGCTTACACTTAGTATTCAAGTAACGAGAAAGAGCTTTCGGATTCGAGCTCTTGCAACAAAACATATTTTATGAAAAGTGTATCTGAAAACCGTTTGAACGACTTAACTTTGGGAGTCTCATATTGTATATGAGGATAATGAAGGAAAGAACAAAAGAGACAATGAATAGAAAGAAATGCCGTAAATAATTAAAAAATGTAAAATTATAACATTCACAGTTTTTAAGATGCAAACTTACGCTTGATCTAAATATTTTAACATAGATCAATAACATTCTACACACTTTTGTCTCCGAATTGTTTGTAATTTCTAGAAATAGGTCAGTTATTGTAAGATATTGGTGTCATTTATCAAGTAGTCATTTGCACAATATTTTAATATATTTCTAGTCAGTTCATATTATTTAATCTAAAAGTTACCATTTTAATTTCAAACTAGAGATTAGTATAGTTTTATGCTCTTCAGATTATTTATTCGCAAGGTGTTAAGGAAATAACTGGAAAGAACATTTTACTATGTATATTATGTAAGTAAAGCCTTTTTATCATTACTAATATAAAAGACGAAATAAAGATGTTATGTTTATAACAGTATATAAATAGTGATAAAAATGCTAGCAGCATATTCTGTCTGAATAGCAATCCTGATTATTTTAGTTGAAGACGAAACATCCTCGACTATATGAATAGAGAAGAAGCGATGTAATTTCTTTTAAGTTTTTGGATTCAATGGAAAGTCATAGAAAGAAATGTTAATAAAATGTAATCATCATCTTTGAATGTAACATATTTGGGACAAATGAAAATTTCAGCATTTTATATATGTGTGAAATAGATAATATAAATTCTCCATCATCGGCAAGACAAAACCTATATTCCCTTATATTTATAATCTTCTTAAAAGCTAAATGAACAATGTCGTTGTTAATAGTGAAAGAGTAGCGTATCCTCCCGTAAAGACTTTTGGAAAAGGTTCATAAACTCTTACAGTTTACAATCTTTTATTTTTCTCAGACAAAAATTTAAACCAAAATTTTTCGAGATGGAAATATGTTTTATATATTTCAAGGTATTGAGTAAATGTATATAAAAAATCTTTAGTAGTACATATTTAATAATATTTTTAAACTTTATATTTTCAGTGGTCTAATGTCATCCATATCTTCCCCTCAAAACTTCTCCACCAACCAGTGAATGAAACGAGTTAAATGTATTTAATCCTTTTTAAATCGGTGATCACAAAAAAATATATATTATATTGAAAATATGCATACTTCAAATGTTGTTTTTGTGACAGTTGTAAACACTTAGAACAAAAAATATATTTGGCTGTTATTTTAATTTTTAAGACCTACAGATTATTGGAAATATTTCAAGTATTTTCACGGTACAGTTATAAAGTTTTGTGTCTTAACTTTTCACATTCAACTATATGACACTATTTAAATAAAACTAAGTTTTATGAACGTTTTCGTCAACTATTGTTCTGACATTTCTCATGAATTTAATTCACACGTTAAGGCATTAGACATTTTCGAGACGAATTTCTTAAAAAAAGGGTTTTAATAATAAGAGCACAAAGTGTTCCATAATATAAATTAATAATGTAAATTTAAACATTCTAGATAAACGAAAAGCATCAATTTAATGCAATAGGGTGCTATATTTTTCGACACATATTTTTTTAATTTGTGTTTTAAAAAGTTGAAGTTAAAGAACCCAACTACCAAGTCTTATTATACATACTTTGCAAGTCATTATTTGGACAGCAAATCACGGACTTCGATGCTGATCACGTATTTTATGTCAAACATCCTTTAATCGATGACCACCCTGACTGTTCTAAACAAGCGAGAAATGAAAGTTCCCTTCCACTTGAAAAAAACAATACCCGAAGGAATTTGTATCTCAAAGCTTAATTTTTTAAACCTCTTATAAACTTTATGAAGGCAATTATATTTATTATTATAATGAATAATAAAAAACCATTTTAAAAAGAAGTATCATGCAGCTTTATAATTAAATATATGATTATTAAAAGTAAGAAATACGTTTGACACTAGAATACATTACCATTCCTAATTAGGTCAACACTTCGTGGCTTATGAATAATGTTGTGGACTAATTAAAATAAAAATAACAGCCTATAATGAGAATTAATGCCACTTCTTTTGAAATTGAGAGAAATAATAAACAGCTACAAAAACTTATTTCATTTCTAAAGAATTTATATAAAGTAGTGAAAAAAATCGTCCTTAAACAATTTAATTAATTAAATTCATTCTGTTAAACCTTTAATCTCTCTCAGTCAATTATGATTTTTACGAGAATAATGTTTCTTTGCAGATTATATAAAAATTCAAATAAACACTTAAAAACATAGTTATATATGTAACCACGCGTGCCCGAGCCAGCAATCGTAGTTTAAAATTTATGTAAGCGTTGCATCGTATGACATCTGTTTTGTAAATCTATTGTATTGAATTATAAATTTGATGAAGAAACCTCTGAGATCAAAGAGTTTAATTTGATCCATTATTTTATTTTTTTCATTATTAACTGATTAAACTCTTGACAGTATATAACATTATTAACAAAATCGTCATGTGACGAACACACAATTTGTTTATGATCATAAGTATCATATGTAATTTCGGCGTAATGTAACCTTTAATGGCTGCGTTTCGTTTGATGAGTGAGGAAGCCGATTGCCCTCTCCCTATTCCCACCCTTTCCTACCATTTCCTTATTCCCACCTCTTCCTATTCCTTATAAACAAGGTCGACAACTTATTCGCAACAAAGATGTTTCAAATTTCCATGGGCGACGGTTCATTCTTTAAGTTACTTTTCTTTCCCTATCCCGGGCGGAAGTACCTTTGCAACCAAATTATTACTCATGAATGGTGAAAGTGATGAGAGGGTGTCGCGTGGTCAGTTTTTGCACATCACAGTACTGTCCAGGGACCCGCCTTTAGAGATATAGGAGGAGACCCTCGCCGGTGTGCAAAGTCATCAGTAGGAGGCCTAGGCCAATAAAATAAGGTCCAACACAGCTTGGATTAAGGCTGGCAGTGATGCAACGGTGGTAGGAAGAACTGTGTTCCTTTGCCATCGGGTTGATAACTGAGTGAGGGAAGTTTTTTTAGTATGTAAATAGGCAGGATTAAGAGTTCAATGAGCCTGGCCGGGTCGTAAGCAGTAATAATTTTTTTCTAACTTTAGGTAATTCAAAATCAGCCAAACAGTTATACTTACAAATTTAAAAGAAAAATGCTTGTATCAGGTACAATAATAATTTATTCTAAAAAGCACTCTGTAAATGTATTACATACATGTGATGGTTTTTGTACTCATACGATATTAAGTACGAATAATTGTATTTAATTAAATAAAAGTGACTGAATTATGGTTTCTAAATTTGGAATAATTATGAAAGTTAATACTGGTGGTCTAATTTTATACACATACTGAATTCGGAACCAGTTACTTAGATTAATGAAATGTCTATTTTTGTAGCTTTTTCGGCAAATAGCCAAGCTGGTAGCGATAAGGCTCCAAAAAGTCGGTCTATTCCTACGCTAATATTTAAGTCGAATCGTTATAAAGGATGGGTTGTTTATATCTCAATATAACGTTCGTGACAAAGACACTTATAGTCTGTGATTAAAAGAACTTCTACGTTCTGTCTGATTATGAAAAATGTCATAACATTAATACGATTTGTGCCTTTGTCCTAAGGAATGTTTTACTTGTTCCATTGAACTTAAACAAAAAATTGTTTTTTGTTTACTTTGATAAGGCTTGAAATCCAGCTTAAATTAGTATCAGATCTGCGTAGTAATAACATGAACATTAAGCATTAAGACAAACGCAATATTATATCCATTTATTTATTTAGTATTTTGTTTATTTTTTGTATCTATTTAAAAGTGGGGATTCAAATCATCGCATTGAAAATATTATTAGAAAATTATAAAAGGCTCAGTTAATGTTACGGGTGCTAAAAAATTCATAAAATAAATCTTTAAACACCACTTCTGTGACAATATTTAAACACCACTTCTGTGACAATATTCGGACAATAGTTGAGTTTGAATTTCAGGGGTACCAAAATTTCTGCAATCTGTAGCTTAATGAACATCCCCTACTACAAAAGTTGCCGCGAAAATACCAGGTTTTGATTAAAGGCGACACAGTAATAAATTCTTTTGATATATTTACGCACCTGTTCTCAACAAAATGAAATTACAAATCCATAAATACTTTGGGAAAATTTAAAATAACAGAAAATATAATTTTTTTCAAGTACAAATGTGAGATACATTTCCTCAAATTCATAAAACCGTTATATATTGCCCTGTATAATAGTTAATGAATTTTATCTCAACATTAATTTTTGTTTTTATGACGAGAATTACTATATTCTTTTTTGTTGTAACACATTTTTTACTTATTTTACGTTTAAATTATTTGATCGAATTGCCGAAGTGTTTTGGACTCTAGTCATTACAGAAATAAGGAGACGGAAAACAAAATAATTTTGATTATTAATTGAGAGAAAAGACTCATAAAGTAAGATTAAGTACCTTTACGAATGTCAGAAAAGACAAATTTGTTTATGATTAAAAAGTTCCCATTCAAAGAGGGATTTATAAAATTCTCCTGCTATCAAACAGATTCATTGAATGAGTATTAAATACAAATAAATGAATACATAACAATAGCAAATTGTATTGTTATCATTCTTACAAAATTTTGTTTTTTTCTGTTTTGCTAAAATTCTGTCTTTCGTTAAAATGTTGCAGAAATGACCAAGGCTAACAGAATCAATTCTTGCGGGTTAACGTTTCACTTGTTTTTACGACATTTCCGTCCTATGCAAATTATTTCACAAAATAAAGACTCATATTATGAAAGGATAGATAA
>DVQO01001131.1:0-11095 GCA_018231785.1 Danaus gilippus
ATCTTATCACTTAAAAAAAAATTAAAAACATTTAAATATGTATAATGAGTATTCACGTAAAATAGAAATCATTTTTCCTTTGTTCGTTAATATTATTACAATTTAAATAGATTGCAATGAGGAATAGAAAAACGATGTCGGAATTGTTTCATCATCCACAAACATCGGACAGCGAGTACCATTTGTCAAGAACGATTTCACTAATCTGACCATAAGTTACGTCTCGACTTTGTGACACAAGATAATCCTACAGTGAAAGGATTCCTTTACTAAAAGAACCGATGTTTGTAACGAGGCATTATAAACAATTTATAAGTGAAGGATGAATAAATAAGTCTAAAAGGAGATTCACTATTTATCCTCAGATGCCTATTACTTGACAGGAAAATGGATTGCCATTGAATTTTTTATTCTTATTGTAACCTTTCAAGAAGTTTTTTTTTAAACCTCCTTCATTGCATAATACATACGTAATTAGTTTACGTTAATAATATAAATGTTAATATACTATGTATATGTATTTTGTATTTTGCACGGCAATATAATATCGTATCGCCGTTACATTTACTTAACCAATTATTTTCTGCTTGTCAGTAATAATTACTCTTTAACTACCACGGACGCCTCCTTGCCGGTCATAATGGACATGCAATAAGCACATAGCACTAACAGTATCACGAATCTAATAATGATTAGAAATTCAAATTATACATTGCCAATGAAACAATAACAACGTGTATACTACAGAATCATCCCAACATGATGGTTAATTCATGGTCCTAGCATTACAGCTCCAAGTGTGGACAATGGTTGGATAATAACAGTGTCGTGTGTGGGCGAATATGCAAGTTGACTTTTAAGGCTATCACAATATCTAAACTGGCTAATAAGTCCCGGATTTTGAATACAAACGTGCGAAACACCTTTAAAAACAAAAGATATTTCATAATAATTCGAATAGAATCGCCAATATAGTTTAAAATGTTTTTTTACTGTTACATTTGCGACATGTGTTGGAATTGTAACATATTTAGTAACATAATGGAATTATGCATCATCTTGCAATCGTTCTCATTCTTGAGTAATTTGCATATAAACAGCGTGTTTATATAACAATAACTAATCATAAATCTTGATTTAATTAGTGTTTAATTGTTCAGGTATGCTGGGATTATAATTAGGTTAGTACTCGAAAATATTTATAGTCGATTACCATTCAATACGGTTACAATTTGAACATTTTCAGCCACAAATGTCTGCAAAAAGAGGCTAGTTTACATATATAACATACTACCATTTTAAAAATAAATGTAGAACTGTATATTTATTTTAAAATAACCAAACTTGAAGCTAACAGACAGTATCCACTATCCACGCATTGTGTTAAATGGTTGTTTTATTTGAACAAACATTCAACCAGTTTGTAAAGACGCTCCTATCTAGGTTCTTGGCTAACACGTGTGGCTTGCATACACCGATTGATTTACAATGGTCTCCAGGAGGCATTATCAGTTTATTTATTTTAACTTGTAAGATTCTTGGACTATTTTTACATTAACATCAAACCAACCGGATGTCGGAATGATCGAAGTTAGAATAAACATACAATATCAATGATTAAATATATTATAGATTCTTTTATACTATTCTTCTAGTAATCATTAGTAAACATCTTTTCAAGAATACACATGAACGAAGTACTTACTGACTTAATACATCCGTCGTAAAATAATAATGTACCTGTTGTGTGAAGAGAATCGTCTGAACACTCGAATGTAACCAATAACTATACCTAAGGCTTAAAATTCATTTTAAATTTACTTAATCATCGACATCCGCT
This sequence comes from Danaus gilippus, assembly GCA_018231785.1. Taxonomy (NCBI): domain Eukaryota; kingdom Metazoa; phylum Arthropoda; class Insecta; order Lepidoptera; family Nymphalidae; genus Danaus; species Danaus gilippus. The sequence continues at coordinate 1,841 of DVQO01001131.1, forward strand.
TTATGACACGACATTTTTGCTCTCTACTTTGCAACAAGTTTATTTCTTTAACGGTTGTTTAATAGATAACCAATAAACCCAATCTTTGAGCCGTCTAGACTTTACTGGTGAAAATTTCTTTAATTTCATAACCTTTTATAAAAAAAAATATGTATCATTTTAACAAAGTTATATATTACAATATTGAATTAAAATCGATATATTATTTATTTTTTATTCGCTTGATAAAGTAATACTTTCACAGAGTATTTCTGCCATAGTACGTTAGAGCTTTGACCTGGAATAATGCTATAAACCTAGATGTTATCTTTACTGTGTGCCTGGATATTTATTGCTTCTGCAAAATATCCCCATTCAAAAGGTAGTATTCGTTAAAAAAAACGATAGAAATTATTCTTTTTCTACCAATATTATTAATAAAAATGCCAATAAACAGTAGTTGCTTTAAAAAAGTGTAACAGTTTATTTAGTAATTAAGTAAATAAAACTTACCCCGCTTATCGCCGAAAATGTAATTAAATCTTGTAATAAACGAAACCAGCATCAACAGTCCGATAACTCACTGAATAAATCACAATTCAACACACTTTTTTCGAAGTAATATTTTAAGTACCTTGGTATATTCATATAAAATTTGTCGAAGTTATTAGCGATATGTTATTTCGAAGACAAACCGGCGTGGCTCGTTCCCAACGAAGCACCGCGTGCATTTCAATGAACGAAGTGTAAACTGTGGTTTTTGTATAGCGCCCTCTCTTTCATGCACGCTAGTGTGACAAGGACGGACAACTAGCTACCATCAAGTTTGGGTTTAAGCAAGTGGCGACTTCGCCCACAATTTTTGTTATTCTAAAAAATACCCAATCTCTTCGATACGTGCGTGACAAATCCATAGAAAATTATTGTACAGGATTGCAAAAAAAATCTATATTAGGAAGAAAAATATATAAAATAAAACTACAATATTGATTTGTTTATTTTTATTATCTTCCCACAGGTGGCAAGAACCAGAGTAGCGAGCACAACCTAACGTAACGAATTATGGTAACTATTTTCAGGGATAACCACTTCTAATCGATTGAGTAAATACTGTTATCTAAGAAACCTGATTTTTAATAAATTTAACATCTATTCTATCAATAATAGAACTACATATTATTTAGAACAAAATAATCGGTGCCGATACTAGACGCATCGCATCAAAACTCCGAACTGTCATTGGCTGAGATACAGATAATACAATGATGCGTCGTCAAATATACTTCACACTTATTAAAACGGTTTCACATACACTGTAACAGATCTTTAAGGCACCGAAACAAAAAAACAATGTACAATCCCTAGAGCACTGCTACTACCCCGGTCTTTTATTTTCTAATAATTTATTGATTTTGAAACCAGAAATGAAATTATATTTATTATAAACTAGAACAAATATTCCGGTAACCGAGGCGATAGCTATCGGTTACAAGCCCACTTGTCTATTGAGGAGAGCATACACATGGAAATGTCTACTTTATTATTATTATTATTAAATTTTAAACGTGTGCTAATTTAGCGACGTGTCCGAAAAATTTTTTTATATTTAAAAAACAAACAAAAATAATCCGCTCTCATCTCAATATTAGAAACAAAAGAATTGTTATAATATATATATATACATACTGTGAAATTTTACAAATTGTATTACATATATGTATTGAAAAGCTCATTTGCCACGTAAGAGTTAAATGTGGCTTACAAGTGAATATTTTTTTTTTGGGGGCACGATCGCCTCCTCACGTTAGCTACAGTTTAGTAATCTTCAAATCTTCGATACAATAATCATAATTATGTTTCAAATAAAATCATGTCAAATGTGATGATGACATGATAAATTTATAAACTTTTAATATTAAAATGACATGATTTTATCTGAAACAAAAGTACAAATAGAATTACAATACAAAAATTTCCAGTCGTTTATCACACACATGATTACATAAACTAGAGGCGACAAGATGTAACACCAGTAAAATTTTTGCCCAGGTTGTCTTGAAAAATGTAAAGCAGTCGTTGCGAACTGTAAAGCTGTTGTTGCGAACTGTAAAGCTGTTGTTACTCCCCAGCAACAATTCTACTGGCGAACTAGTATTAGGTTCTGTGACAGCCATATCAGGCGTCCCCCAGCGCAAGTCACAGAGCCAGTTGTCTTAAACAACTCTAACATTGTTAAAGAACAACTTATCCAGATGTTTCGGATATAATTACAAACATCAAGTGCATAGGCACATTACATTAGATTATTTTCTAATCAAACATAATATTATATGCGGACTTGACTAATTATTACAATAATTTTTTTTTTGGATTTTCTTTTATTTTTTTTCCATGTATTCTTTAGCGAATATCGTTAATGGAATAAGTACAATACGATATGAAATGACGGAGCGAGATGAACAAAAAAAAACAATGTTCCATAAGATTACATGATACAAAGTATAATGATGGCGAATAATTACTTCAGATGATATTAAAATTACCGAAATTGCTAATCATTCCGTTGTCTAAGTGTTGCCATGTCTGAAATGTTCCGAGTTTCCCTCGTCATGGTGGCAACATTATCATACATTTCAGATACGACATTCCTTTTAAAACAAAAAAAAATAAAAAATACATTTATATAGAACTGAAATTCTTATACATTAATTTGACGATATTTTTAAATATATACAAATAAATTGTCATACCGATAGAAATCTGCAGAGATATTATTAATTTATTTATATTATTATTTATTATTTTTTTTTTTGTGTATTTTTTATTTATTTTCAGTTATCAAAAAAAAAAGGAAGTAAATCACACTACAGAAATAATAAATACAATACAATATATAAACACGACAAAACGGTAGCAAAGTTTTGAAAAATATATGACAATGTTATTATGTAAGGCAATATTTAAACGATATATATAATTATACGAGGAATCATGTATAAAGTTTAAACTTCATTCATTACTCGTTTTAATGATATTTTAACTTTATACTGAGCGTAACGACAGATCGCATTGATTCCTATACAAATGAAAAATACAACATATACATTTCTTATTTTTTATATAAACTATAATATAAATAACAGTTACGGATACATCGACTGTTATCTTTATAGGGTATTCGCTGTAAATTATATTACAATCTAACACGCACTGTTCAATATATTAGACATTAAAAATAAGCAAAGCTGATAACGACGATCCATTATTTACAAAGGATTCAGACGCCTATGACTTAGCCATTAATATTGTACACAATAACATCTTATAATTTACAATAGTTAACGACTAACACGGCCGGAGGACGAAACTTGAAAATTACTATATTCATTGATGAAGGAACATTTATAATATATTAAACAGTACGAATCACACTACAATCAAATACCACAACACCGCTCAGTACATAACGCACTACAAAACTCCGCTAACACCCCAATATAGTCCATCGCTGATAACTACACGTCCCAACTAACAGGCAGAAAATAAACACCATAAAACCATTCTCGACACGATTCTGCCACTTACATTAGGCGGCTAATCAATAAAATCGCCGCTTTATAAACTTTTAGACAAACTGGACCGTAAAAAACAATTCTATCGATAACTCATTATATATAGCACCTAGATATTAGCCAACACAATACTATAAACCGACAGATGGTTGTATACATACGGCGTTCAGATACGAGGTCCAGATGTACTACTCCCCGATCGTTCCCATCCAAAAATTACCAACAAAAAACAAATTTACCTAGCATATAATAATTTTCATTAGAAGAGAATTTTGATTGCCAAAAAAAAACGAAAAAAAATACTAACAAAAAAAAAATACCAGTTCACTATTTTTAATATTAAATCGTTTAAATAACTCCGGACGATATCATTGTAAGAATTATATTAGAATCGTCCAACATGTTTGATATGGAATGCTGCCGCCCATAGGAGAATACATGTCCAACCAAAAAGTATATATATATAAGATTAAAAATAAATACACTGGCCAAAAAGTCGGCTTCTTTATGTAAATAGAATATCTTCAGTATAATAAATAGAATTCCTAGTCCAAAAAAAACATCGTAACAAAGCCGCAGCATTCCATCAAACAGAACATCAATATAAAATCGCTACAAAGGAAACATTCAACTAAAATCATAGTCATAATCCTGCCCTCAACTACTACAAATCGAAAGATATGTTAGCACAATATATATTTTTTTAGCCTTTTTTTACCTCAACCGACCCCCGACAACGAGAGTTCTAATTAACTATTAAACTATTTAATTAAACGTCACTTCGAGCGCACGAGGCACTCCAACTCAACTGTTTATAGAATAGTTGCGATTTTATATTGGCTCCCCGTCATACTTAGCACTTCCATCGGACACGCGGGGCACTACGTTATATAACTCGGAACAAGTTCGACAAATACATATATATATACAGCGAACGATATACAGACGTTCGGCGATGATAAGAGGCCACCTTCACACAATATACGAGAAACGGGCAAGTGTTGACTACGGCCATCGGCCAGAGTAGATTACTCTCATAAATGATCGGTTCAAGCTAATACTACGGTAGTCTTCAATACTGTGATAAAATGGCCTCGAGATGAACATGTCAGAGGGTCTCACACCGCACTGAGACCGTGAGGCGACCACCGGCTCGACCGACGGCGACGAGCGGCTACTACGGGTCGTACTGGCTGAGGCAAACAAAATTGTCAAATCATACATGCTATATAGACAACAAAAAGAGCCATTAAAAAGTCGAAAAGACGAAAAATTTTGTCAACATAATGAGTCATGGCATATCTTAACGCGAGGAGATAACGAACTAAATGAAAATAATATCTAAACAATCAATAAAGAGGCGCCGATCGCGGCGGGTCAAATGAACATTAATAATTAAAAGAGCCAGGGCGACCAATAGAACGTGCTCGGCGACTCGGCGAGCGACGGCAGCGGTCAGCGAGTGAGAGGCCGGTCCGGGGACGAGCCGCAGCAGTGCAGGAAGCGGGCGTGCGGGTGAGAGCAGCGCGGGCCGCCTCCCCCGCCGCCGCAGTCCCCGGCCGCGCCCGGCCCGCCGCCCGCGGAGCCCGGTCCACCGCGCAGCGCCGCGCTGTGCCGCCGCTTGCGGTCCGCGCCACCGCCGCCGTCCTCGTCGCCGGCCGCCTCGCTGGCGTACAAGCGGTGCGCGGCGCTGATGTCCCGCAGCAGCTCCTCCCAATCCCTCGACAGCTCGTCGGGCGCGGGCGCGGCGGCAGGCGCGGCCGGCGACGGCCGGGCGCCGCAGCGGCACGCGTGGGCCTCACTCCAGATGCTCTCGATGGTGCTGGCGCGCATCTTCTTGACGGAGCCTCCGCACTCGTCGCACTCCCAGGCGGCGTCCGCACGGCGCTCCGTTTGCACGCCGGCGTCAGTCTGCCGCAGCGGGAAGCGCAGCCGGAAGCCCGGGTCGTCGAGGTCCGGACAGCGCTGGGCGGGCGTCAGGTTGAGGCGGCCGTAGTCGATGCCGCGGGAGGCGCGGTACTCGAGGTACCGCTCCAGCGTCGCGCCGAGGTACACGCCGCCGGACTCGCTGCGTCTGAACTCGACGGTGTCGAGGTCGCCGCGGATGTCGAAGGTGTCGCCGTCGGCGTAGCGGGGAGGGTCGGCCTCGGACTCGCGGCGGATCGGGCGGAAGTGCGTGCGGGACGAGGTGAGAGGGTCCTCGCGGTCGCGCTCGGGCTCGCGTCGCGGGGGGGCGCGGGGAGCGACCGGCGGCGGCGGGGGCTGGGGGGCGAGACGCCGCGGTGGCACCTCCGCGAAGCCGCTGCCGTCGCGGCTGTGGTTGATGGCGGCCAGCGAGCGCATGGTCTTGGCCACGACGGAGAGCGCGTCGTAGAACTCCTCGCCCTCGTAAAGTGCGAACGATTCTATCTCCCTGGGGCAGGGGGGCGGAGCGCGAGCGTCGTGCAAATGCAGCGGTCGCAGACGGGCGCTGAGTCCGTCGGGGGAGCGCGGGGGCGAGGCGACTCGAGGCTCCACGTCGCCCGAGCGGATGCTTTCTGTGAGCGAGGCGAGGCTGCGTTTCTCGAGGGCAGGGTCTGCGAACAGCTGATCAGAGGGGGACGACAGGAGGTCTTGGAAGTCGATGGGCAGATCCTGGTACTCGTCGTCGGGGGTGTTCTGTTCCTTGGACCACAAGGCTTCGATGCTCCGATCGAACTTGGCCTCGAACTTGGCGTACAGCTCCTCCTCCATGGGCGAGCGTGCCCGCGGGTTGAGGTCCTCGGTGATGACCCACTCGGCGTCCAGGTCGAGGCTGTCGTCCCAGTCGGGCACCATGTTGTCGTCGAACCTGAACCTGACGCGCGTCATGTCCTTCAGCTCGTCCGTGACCGTGTTCTCGCAGGTGCCGTATCCCTCGTCCAGTGCTATGGCTCTGATGAACTCTTTGACGGGGTCTTGTGTCTCCATGTCCCACACTCCCTCATGGGTCATCCACTCTGGCAGGTTCTCTTTACTCTCCAAGGACCTGCTGTAGCTGTTGTGACGTTTCCTGCTGTTCTTCTTCGGCCCGTGGTATGAATTCCGTCGCTCCTTGCCCGAGCAGTACTTTTTGTTTTTTGTATTCCAATCTTTTGACATTGATAGTTCACTTTGCATTTTGACTTTTGATTCAGTGTTAGTTTTACGACACCACGATGGTGGTGGCAGGTAATATTGCAACGGCGATTCTTGACCTTTCTTCAGAGCGGGGAATGCTGCGTAGTATCGACGCACAGCCTCTGTCTGTTCTATGGAACAGGTTGGCATACCTACAGACGAGCCGTCTTGATCTTTAATGTCTTTAAGTCTCGTGCACAGCTGATCAACAATCTTGTCCAGATTAGGTTCCTGTAATTAACAAATCAAAATTATCCTTAAATTTTTCACCACATACAACAAAAAGTTATAAAATGATACAAAAAAACGCAATATATGTTGTGAGGAATCCTAACAATTATATGAATACAGACAAAACATGTGATTCACTTAAATCATAAATACAATAATGACTATGCAAATAAATCATGATGGCTAGAATGCAACAATGGAACAAAAGAAGGTATGCAAACCAAAGGGAAAAGAAAATCAGTGCACTTCACAGGCAACATAACACACATACATATATAATAATAAATTCATTAACAAAAATACAATTTTCATTAAACAATTATACCAAAAACAAATTCACTAATCACCCATGTTGCCTATGAATTCAATAAATATGTGCATTTCTAAAGGCTTATATGACCGACCTTTCTGTAAGGATTCTTATAACCATTTATCGTCTTCATTTTAATATTCCCACGGTTAAAATCCTTTTGATGTACAATTGGGCACTGCATATCCTCTTCACAGTAAAGAAAATATTAAAATTAGTTAACCACATCTGATATCAAATTAAATTATTTGTAAACTCATTATTTAATTGCTTATTGTTTAATATTTTCGGTTAAATTCTATTTAACCATCATTTGCTAAGCAGTGCCTCATAATCAGTTATCTAATGACTCATTTAAAAACCGGATTCAATATTTAATTGATACAAAGGTTTACTGTATTTTTTCATATTAAGAGATATTATAATTACTATATCTTTGAAGAATTCATAGAAAACTTTTTCAATAACAATTGAATTACACATATAAATGATATTACAAAAATTAATCTCATTAATAAAGGTACATAATACATCCACTACCACTGTATTATGTATTCATCAAATTAAATATGTATAGTTACTGTAATACAACTATAATGTTTGGATTATTCATTAGACATAAATAAATTTAGAAAATAATGATGGCTATAAAATAAAATATGTGCCTGCAATAGATAGGAGATGTACATATAGGTATAATATGTTCTAACAAAGGCAACTACTGACCTGTGTAAAGTATTGCGGTTTCAGAAGGAGTTTAGGTTTAGGAACTGCTCTCGCGACGTTGCAGGCCAGCAGGCGTGGGCCTGGTCCTCTCTTTTATGTTTACGCATCCTGTCCGATATCATATCTGTTGCCATCAAACACAATCATCTTGCTCAGAAATCGTGTGTCCATTTTTCATTTGCCGGGGGCCGTGTGTAATATCGATCCTCTTATATGCCAATGTACTAATACATCCTTAATTCTTTGGCCAAATCTTTGCTAGTGTTTCGTTTTTGAATCTCGAGTCGACGGTATTCGCGTTTAGTGAATTTGGTTCATTGTCACTAGCTCTCGACGTATGACGCACTTGGTGCACCCCTTACTTCTGCAATATAAAACGTTTGTAGTTGCTATGATGTCACGTGTTGTTTTGTTTTAATTATCACTATGACTTGCACTTGCAAGGGCACAAAGAATTTCATGGAAACCCATACCCGCCCCGCCAGGCTAAATGGGTCGATGGCGCCAAACAAACGTCATTCGCTTGATTGTTATACAAATTCGCCATGCTTAACTAAGCTCTTAGTTAAATATTTTATCATTTAACTACTAAAAAAATAACACGAAACGTCTATATCTGAATTCGTTTACGGTAGGTTTTATCCGAAACTATATTTTACAAGATCACGACAGGATTACATGATACACTTTCACTAGTTGCGCGATGCACTTCCGCGTGTGCTCCTTTCACAGTTTTCTGGTATGTAAAATACTTACCCTTAGTAGTTTATATGGGGAAATTATCATGATAGTTTCTAAATACACACTGCCCACATGAAAAAAAACATGGCAGCTAAACGAAGTGAGAGTTAAAAATTATAATTTGCGCAACGACGTCAAAAGATTGTAATGACGTCTCCTTATCGACCAATGATAATGCTTCGAATTTTAAATTTATTCAAAATGGCTGACTGAGAGCCCGTGATTTTATGATTACATCAATTGTCGTTCAGGATTCGTCTAAATGTTTTCCTAGCCATTTATTGGAGGATTCTGTATAATTTGGACCAATAGCAGATCGTTGTCTATGGTTTAAGTGAAATATTTCGCGCCATGTTTCAACCGGGAAAATCAAACTGCATTTCTAAACATTCATTAGCAGTTCTTACACACATATTTATAATTTTAAAAGGATTCACATATTACTACACTTTTATATTATACTCTTTTGAGGAAAATCCCACGGCATGTAGTTTGAAGAAGCTATAGAATATTGATTTGTTTGATGTAAAACATGTGAGGATATTAACGGCGATTCAA
>DVQO01001132.1:0-11090 GCA_018231785.1 Danaus gilippus
AAACATACACACACACTCACAAACTTTCGCAATTATAATATTAGTAGGATAGGATATATTCGGGAATGTTTTTTCTCCATTTTAGTTATATTAAAACTAGTTAGTTCATCGGTTTTATATTATCCATCGATGCACCTATGCATCAATTTATAATCAGAACCCCTTTGTTATAATAATAAACACATTTTTATGTAACAATGCAAATTAATTAAATCCTCTGTTGTAATAATAATTGTTTGATAGATAAAAAAAAAATAAGAAAAATCGCTGTCTCAAAGTATTTTATTTCAAATTAGAAAGTACTTACCCTTATCACGACATATAATTATTCTGTTACACTCATAGGTAAGTATATTTTAAATCACATTTTGTTGATATAAATACCGGACAGTTCTAGAAAATCTTTTTAATACTTGTTTTCGTTTGGTTTACACGCCAATATGAATAATCTAAAAGAAAAACTGAAGTCTAAATTCCAGCCTTACTTGCCCTACGGAGTATTTGAACCATATGATAGTCTCAGCCCAAAGATGTATTATGGTATACAGATGTACTGGTTAAAATTTTTTGGCTTATGGTACTACGATGTTAACCCAAAGAGTTTATTATTCTGGTTACAATTACTTTATACATTGCTTGTTCTATGGCTCGTCTGCTTTTTGCCTGGACTTGGAGAGGTTTTCTATTTACTGAAACGTCAAGAAAGTATTGGTCACATAGCGGAAGGGTACATTTTACAGTTTTTATTTATATAAATTAAATGTGATTAAATTTTAAACTTACTCCGAAGCTATTTTTTTTAAACAGATAAGAATCTAATTATTTATATATTTTTTCAGTTTATATCTATTCCTAAGTGAAATGTACACGTATTTTAAAGTCGCAGTGTTTTGGCTGAATAAAAAGAAAATTTTAAATCTTCTGAAATTTTTATACTGTGACGAATTTAAGCCTGAAGAAAAAGAACACACTGAGATTTTGAAGAAAAGCATTAAATTGGCGCGTTTTATTACAACTTACTATATAACGATATGTGTATGTGCCGTATCAGGTAAAAACGTTATATTCAAATTTTAACATTTTTAATATATAATCTGAAACTGATGTCCTTTTTAGTTGCCATAATTCTACCAATTACTGAAGACTTTGACATTTTGCCTACTAACGTTGAATGTCCCTATTTTGATGTATACAAACCGCCTTTATACATCATTGCCTATCTCCATCATGTAAGTAGTATTCTGAATAATCTTTTTCAATATGTAAAATTTATTCAAACTTTATATTTTTAGATATACTATAAGCCTGCTACTTGTATAATCGATGGTGCTATGGACACCATATGTGCCGTGTTTATAACTTTTGCAAGTAAGCTTTCTAATTTTTTCTAGTGATTCTTATTATACAGCAGTTACGAATGAGGGAACAAACAAGAAAATATTATACAATTTTTCTCAATAATTTTAATTAATTACCTTAAATGATACATGACTTATTATAACATTTCATTAATTTGGAGTCGCTTATAATAAATAACTTGTTCTTTTAATATTTCCATTTTTTTTGAAATCATCACCACCGCGGTTATTTCGCCTAAATTAACTAAATAGTTTTATTCTTTTGCAGTTGGACAAATAGATATATTAGCATATAACCTACGAAATTTTGAAGTGTTAGCATTTGAAAAATGGCAAAGAGATCTGAAGCATCATAAAAATACAAGTTACGATTGCAAACATTATGTAAATTATATATTGAAGAAATGCATTGTACATTATAATGCAATCATAAGGTTTGGTTTTAATACCTCATTCTTTTATATAATATACTGTACTTGTTTGATACTTTAGAAATTCCACTTCACACAATTAAAAAAAATGTTATGAAACTCAACATAAGTAGCAATGATTTATAGCCTTGTTCTTCTAAACATACTTTTGCTTTTATACGATGTCAATATATAATTTACTTTTATGGCTATTTAAAAATTAATTCAACAAGCCAGAATGGAAATATTAACAACAACGAATCATTTACGCTATTAAAGAAGTATCAAAATTAAAAAGGAAAAAATTTATTTACTTATTGTTAAGAGTAATATTTAAACGAATATTGTAATTAAAATAGAAAGATTAGGTTTATTCTTTTTGATTTCAATCATGAAATTGTAATAATCTCATATTTTATTTTGCTACAATTTTTCACAGATGTGTGTCAATGATTGAGGATGCATTTAGTTTGGCTTCTGCCTTACAACTAATGCTTAGCGTTATGGTTTTATGTTTAGTAGGAATACAAATACTGTCGGTAATATTTTAATGAATTAATATATAAAAGTCATTTTATATAACATATGTGCTCTTATTTCTTTTTTAATAATTATTTATTTAAGATTGAGAATCCAAGAGAACATCCAATGCAAATGGCGTGGACGGCTGTTTACTTATCGTGCATGCTGCAAGAGGTTTTTATTCTTTGCTGGTTTGGAAATGAACTGATCTTGAAGGTATAACCCTTATTTAATTATGAGAACTCTAAATATGGTAATTTTTATATGATGAACAAATGCTAGAATGCTTGTGATGCATAATTAGGTAGAGAATTTTATAAATTATCATGTGAGTTATAATATATAATTGTATAACATAGATCACAATGCAAGGAATTTTGTTTCAGTAAGTCGTAAAATTCAAAGCTACGAAAATTTTTTATGATTTATAAAGATTAAACTACAGAAACACCTCTCCGTATCTCAGTTTTATTAAATATGTTGGATAAAAAAACGAGTCAAGCTCTACCGAAGTTATATTTCCAATTGCCGTTTTGTCACAAAAGATAAAGTTGTAAAATTTTCCACATACTATTCAGTCCATATGAGATTTACAAATTATTTGATAATTTTTAAAGGAAATGAAGTTGTATGTGCTTAGAGTTGTAAAATACTCGTAGACGGCACATGTGTGGATATAGACTCAAAGAGGATCAAAATATCTGATATATTGATGACAATGAGCATTCAAAAAAAGAAAAAATATTGAAATCATAATATAATTTATATAAAACAACCTAAATTGTTTCATTGTTTTATTAGAGTACTGAACTGCGTCAAGCGGCTTTTGACGGTCCCTGGTTGAAGATGGACTATCGGACTATGATGTTCATTGTTATATTTCTGGAACGCTGTCAACGACCCTTACAGGTCTCAGCAGGGAAAATATTTATTCTATCACTAAACACATACACTTATGTAAGCAATTTGTGCTATAGTAAAACTTTAGACATCAATGCATATATTTTTTTTATATTATTGCAGCAAACTTAGTATTAATATTTATTAAAAACTTTGTTTCAGCTTATCAACTGGTCTTATAAGGCTTTTGCACTAATGACGAATATGAAAAAATAGTGTCAAAAATATTATCGCACTACTAGTTACTCGTATAGCAATCGTATCATGAAAATAAACATTGTGTAAAATAAAACGTTCATTTTATTTGCTACCTATATGAAGGTTTAGACTATATTAATTCATTTGCAAAATGCATATAATGCAAAAAAATGTAACGTTACCTACCTTCAACATTCATCGACCTAATTGAAAAGCGGATAGATATTTTTGTTTGTGTGAGCATAAATTCGGATCATAAATATCGTGATATATTATGACGACTGATCACATTCTAACATATTTTAAATATAATGTATAAGTATAAAAATAAAAAATATCCACAATCATACAAAATATTAATGCCTCATTATTATAAAGCATAGTACATAAAATTATAGTACAGTACATAAACCAAAAATAAAATAATATTAACGAAAAGGCTTTGAAGTTGGTTGAATAATGATAATTTTTGAAGCTTATATACTCACACTCCATTTTGTATAAAATAAATTAAATATTGTTCATACCATATATAATAGCAGAGACAGATCTTTTTATATATTTTATAAAGATAATCTCTCATCTCTTTAGGGTTATGTTAAAATATTAATCAATGGCTTCGTTTTAGTAAAATACATCCCGTGATATTCAAAATTTTTAATCAATTATTTCAATATTTTCCAGATATTCTATCATGATTGACAGATATTATTTTATAAGACTTTGGTGTTATATTTTCTTAAAACTTTTGTAACTTTTTTTAAGTTTACTTGGACACAATATTTTCAACTTACAGAGACAATTAAATGACAAGAAAATGGATTTAACGTAAGTATTGCTGTTGTAAAATTATCACGATAAACATATGCAGGTGCTAAAAAGTCAATTTAAGGTACTTAATTCTACCATGCACTAAATTTTGAAATTCTTGGGAATTTAAATGACGGCTTCTGTTTATAACATGTGCATGTATTTGTTAATAGTCTGACGAGATAAATGACATACCACTTTGTTATCAACACATCACAAATTTCTTCCAATACCAATCCAATCTATGAACTTGTGTTTGTAAAAGAATAAAGAGATTTTCAAGATAGCTTCTTTGGAAAACTAAGGGTACGTATCATCCACTTGTTATCTTTTACCAGACTTAAAAATGTAACTAACTTACTTTGTATCTGACTGATTAACTCATAAGCAAAAATTAATAGTGAATACTGCTTACATATTAATTCTTTTGTTCACGAGTGTTGTATCTACAACAATATACTTGTCTTGTGTGTATCTTTATAGAAAATTCCTTATTACTCAAGAACTTATAAGTAACGCTTATTAATATAAATATATTTGCTTGATTGGTCAAGTTTAGTTTTTTAGGTAGAAAAGTCTGTAAAGTTTAGACATATGTATATGTACGTAGTGTAAAAAGTTTAAAAATATTTATGTCAAAACCAGTCTCTTCTAATAAGAACACCCAGGTCAAAAAAATACAAGTACATATGTAATATTTCTTGTCAAGCTTAAAATAAATATTATACCAGTCATATAACATGTAGGTCTGTTGTAATTTAAAAAAATGGTTTTTTAAATAAATATGTACCATATTACTTTAAATATTTTATTAAATTCGAGTTAAAGGAACAAAACTAAAATAAAGATAAATTTTTAAAAGTTTTTTAGCAGGAACAAGTGTAAAAAATACCACAGTATATTCAATAAAAAACATTATTTATTTGAAACAATAATATCGTTCTGGTTTATTTTGTGGATTCCTTTTTTGCGAACTATTTGTGGGTTTAGCTTTATTTAAAGTGTTCATAAAAATGTTCAGTACAGTAGTATATGTCCGTGGTTTATTTGTCTACAAGTTATGTGAATAATATTACATTTTTATTAACCGGCATACCAATATCACTAGTAAAAACGGCGATTTTGTCTGTGTACGAGTATATAAATTGAATTTAATTATATTTCTTGTTTATGTACACCTTCAAATCGATTATGTTATCGTGTATTAGATGACTAGTTCGTACAATTGCCTGCAGATGATAAACTATATTTTTGTATTTACACAAGATTTTTATAGGATTTTCTCAGGATTGGATTCTGAGCCATATAAAATAACTGTGGATTTTGACATCATTTTGTCTGTGTTCTATATACGAGTATATCTACTACACGTACTCATTCTTGCGACTAACATCCGAATGCTTTTCGGTAGAAAATTCATACCATATTTAAATTATTTTGTAATCACGAACACCTATTAGTATTAGAATACTGCTCTGTTTAATATCAAATGATCTTTACATGAAAGTGTTCCACATTAATTTAGCCTAAGCTCCGTTGACATGATATTTTTATATTAGAATTGATTTGAACACGATTGATTGGAATGTTCTCGTCTGTAGTTAATATTTAATCTTGTCCTTTTCTTCTATATTATATATATATTTACTTTCGTATATTTTTATTCTTCTTGAAAATTTTGCTTACTTTTCTTATTGGTTTTTATTCAAATGCATTGTGTATAAAATTTTTATCACATAGATAATCACTGAATTTAATAAACTTTATTAGTTAATACTTCTTAAAGTTTTCCTTGAATTCCTTTCTCAATTTTTAAATATTTAAATGTAAACATAATATTATCGTCTTTTTAAGTGATAGTATTACAAGATTCAGAGAATATCTCTAAAAATAAGAAATAGATAACTGGACTTTATGTGATAATATTCCATTTAGTTTAGCCTTCCGTAAGTGATTCGGCTTTCAGAAAGGTATTTCCATTGATTCGGCATATACTTGTGTAAGGTCAGATATTGTTTCTTAATATATTCAAAACGAGGAGTTAGTACTTAGACTATAATTTTTTATGTTTCATTCAAATATGATAAACTTTATTAAGCTGGATTTATCATACTTTTAACTCCACGAAAGAAATTTATAGGTAGGTTAAACCTTATAATTCACTAATAAAAGTTTTAGAAATAATTATAAGTTATCTTTACAAGTTATTTTAAAAAGTGCCATACTTTATCTGGTATTTGATGAATATTGTGTTTTGAATTGTAATATACGCGAAATCTTCTAATATATGAAAAGAAATAATAAGAAGGACAATTATGCTACGGATATTGAAGAAATTAAAATTCATCTTCCCTTAACCCTCCAACAAAACTAAATATATGTATATGCGACGACTAATTAATTCTAGAGAATATTAATACAAGTAGTTAAATTAACGTTGTTTTTTTAAATTATTTTAAAACTTCAAAATTATTACTTTAAGTATGCTCATTTTTTTCGCTATATTAAATATATATTTATATACATATCTAAAATAAGTCCTTATTTTCTTGTCTAATAATAACTGGCAGTTATTTGACGCTTGTCCTTCCTTTGTTGTGTTAGATCGCACACAGTATCGTTTACGAAAATCACATAATTCTAAAGTAACGTATTATTTTTTTTGCTTCAATGAGAGTTATTTAATAGGAAATAAGTAGTTTTTTTATTGAAGTATATGGTTTTAAAATCGAATTATATTACTGTCTCAGCTCCTTGGTCTGACTTTTGTCTTTGACATGAAAGGACAAAAATAAGGGTCTGCTTATATCAATAAAAATATGTTGCAAAGTTATCAATGTTTTTATATGATAATGTTAGTTCGTAATCAATACATAACATGATTACATTTTTAACATGGTCACATGCATTCTCACATTTTGATTAGTTTACTTATTATTAGTTTGCGGTTTTTTCCTTTTTTCAGTGGCCTTATTACTTTAATAAAAATTTATATATTTCATAAAAATTATATATATAATATAACTTCGTCTTTTCAATTCTATTTTTATTAGGTATAAATTCTTTTTTTACCGCAGTATTATTGTAAATTAACTACTTTTTACCAAATTTCGCGAACTTAATCTCAGAGAAATATTTTTCAACTTAGAATAGTATTTGGTTTTGTTATATTTAACAAGAAGGATGCTGTTTTAACGTTTATTTCAAAAATAACCTTTTATGACTGCAGTTATGTTTACTATGTTACTAGTCATTTTTCTGAAGTCATTTATATAATAGTTTTTTTGATTTAAATATGTTAAAACAACAATTTCGAGATAAAATAGGTTTCAGAGACATTATTTACTTAATTATCATTGTTCCATCTTTATCTTTAAGCAGTTTAATAATGCTGGCAATTAGATTCATAATAAAGTTTTGGTTTTGAAAACTTAATTCGAAGACAATATTTTTTTCTCATTTCATGTGTTACTGAATCCTGAATAGGATATTCGTTCCAATTTTCAGTGCCAAATAATAAAAATATATAGGCCTTTTATTTGCATGCAGCGTGTCGATAGTAAAATATGAGAGTTTTTGGCACTCAGCCAGACAACATTTGCGTTTAAGAACCTTTGTGCATTTTATAAGGATTCATATAAACTTCTTTAAAGTTAATGTCTTAGAACATTTAATTTATTCTTTTTTATTGAGCTATTCAAATTATCTTAAAGATATTTATAATGTGAATATGAACGAATATTACATTAAATCTAGTAATTTTAATGACAATATATTTATTAGAACTTGCTTAATATTTATAAACTGCCTATAACGTAAGATAGTAAAGATTATTTTTATTCCGAATTGTCACCCCCATCATATTTTTTTACTACTGTAAATACCATAAAAATATGGTGATTTCATTTGAATATAAATTTAGTTATACCTACATAAAAATTACATAATATTTTTAGGTTTAAGGTATGTAAAGGCCACATACGATATCAAATAGTATTTTGGTCGGACTTCTTTCACAGAAAAAACTCTGGTACAGGGCGAATAAGCTGGACGTGAGTCTTTTTACCACGTTTCTTTTTTTTACTACTTTAATATCAGACCCTTACACTTCCTATCCTTCTATCTTTAGTGGAAATAAATGGACCTATTTTAAGTGCGACTAAATAAAATAACTTAAATATATACTGCACTAATTCTTGATGATACTTCGATAACGTTTCGATAAAATTGAAAACTGATTTAAATTTTCCCGAAGGATCTAATATTTTGTTGCTAAATGCCGTCAAGACTTTTATTGTTCGAAGAAGTATATAATATTGTAAAGTTAGTGTGAAAATTCAAAAACTTTTGTCATGTTATAAATTATATGAATTTTCGCCACTTATATTTTAAGATACAATATAAACAGAAAATTTAAACCCCCATAGCTTATTTTCTAACCTGTAAAGTATGATTTAGGTGGTGCTTAAATCGAATATACTACTTTAATCTTAAATGGTTAATCTTATACTGGATGAAGCGTGTAAGCAGAACATGAGACTGAAAATACTGGTTTCCTTAAATTTATGAGTCGCAGTGCGGTATATAACCCCTTACGGATTCCTGTAATGCTAGATCTTGTTATAATCAATTAAAAACATATAATATTCAAGAGAATATTTATAATTAAGAAATTAGGTTTTATGAATACCAAGAATAATCAATACAGAAGTTCTTTATATTGCAGAAATAAAACCTGTTTAACAATCTTAAAAAAACTGTTTATTCATTGTAATCGGACACTTTTTTATCGTGAAGTATTATCTGACATGTTAATACAATACATACACTTTATAATTTCATAAAAATACACATGAATATTTATACTATATAATCAAATAAAACGACGTATGTTACTCGCCTATTATTTCCTAAAAAGTTGCATACAATCCATTGATATGACACCGACATCATTCCCACCTTTAAAATTTTATTTTAATATGTTTTAGCAGTTTAATATAGATCTATAGTTTCGACATTCACTGTTCTATAAATTAAGAACGTTATCACGACTTAACTGTGGTTGTGATTAATATTGATTAAAATTAATAAGATGTAGTTACCGTGTGAGTTTTGATTGATACTTAATACAATGAGTAAAATGGTGCATATCTGAAATTTTATGACGATTTAAATTCTTGAAGTAACAAGATTGTTCTGCCACTGTGTTTGAATGTTCTTAATTTTATGTGAACCGGAGCATACTATTGTCTCTATAATTTCCTGTATATAGGTAAAATATAAGTAATGTAGTAGGGATACTAAAATTTTTACCAACCTCGTAGTTCAGCTTTCAAGTAAAAAGGTGAAAAATGCAGTTAAATTGGTTAAGTGCTATAAACTAATACTTTATTACATCAAATACTTTTTAATTTTATTTCATTTGTTACCTCATTTTAAAGTTACTTTCAGTTATTTTATATATTTTTTTAAATTGCTGTTGTTAATAATATCATCAACACTTTACAACTAACTAATAAGATTTAATATAAAATTTTATTAAAATATAGTGAATATTTCATACTCTAAGCAGCAAAAGATAGACTGGAGAAAATCACTGTCGCTGTAATTAATATTTTGATGAACTTTCTCATTGCCATAGTCACGTCGAATAAAAAAAAACCTTTGATGCAATGTGTTTTTCAAAGGGACTTTAATTTAAAAATAAAAACTAGAAATTTATTAAATAAAACTTCAGTATGTAACTCAACAATTTTAATACATGATTTCCTTGGGTAAGTATAAACTGTTAGTTTAAAGTACATTTGTGTAAATAACTTTGAATAAAAGTGGGTCTAATAAACATTATCTCTCTACTTTGGTTAAATTCAAACAAAAATAATTATTGATAATAATATACCTAAAATGCAAAACTCAAAATTTGATCAGAATTATTATACATTTTTCACATAACAAGTAAAATCTTTCCTTAAGGAATTTCTTGCAAGAATATCTATTTATATTTTATGAGCTTTATAAATTTATAGTAACGAGTTAAATAATAATTTGTTTATTTGAGTATACTTTAAATAAGAGTAAATGATGTAATTATGACTTTATAGCATTTTATACCGTTCTATAAAATTATAACAAAATCTTTTTCTTTAATATTATACCTATTTCGTAAATAGTAATAGTATGAGGTAATCTTGTCATGATTTCCTTTTGAATAAGGATACGAAATAAAAACAGCGCAATTTTCTTCACGCTTCCCACATGGTTATAAAATGTTTTGCAAAATATAACATTTACGTAGTTTCAATACCAACACATATGTGCAGTAAATAAAAAGTAGAAGGATTATTATGCGTGAGATAGGAGGATAGATTGGCTTATGCGTTCTTCTTCTTCCTGGCAATTTCCCAGCTTTAGCCAGGGTCTGCCTTACATGAATAGTTTTGGCTAATTGTTTTTACGACCGGCCGCCTGCCTGACATCAATTCTCTTTTGGGAATAAAGAAAGGAAGAAAAAAAAAGAAAATATGGATTGGCTTAGTATGTAGTAAATAACATACATTAGTACGTAATAAATAAATGTTATGAAATTGTAAAAAAAAACTCCATGTTCATTCATTCATTCGTTCATTTTACGATTATAGTGTTTGCAACCGTGAAAAACTTAATTGAATATTAATACGCCAAAAATCTTCTTGTTATTATAGAAACGACCTGTTAATCTTACTTTGCTGGACCGATATCAATCAGATGTAGCTAAGAATTACCGAAAGGAAACTCTCTTTTAATAGAAAGAAAAAGCAAATTATTGAATATTTTCATATATTTAAATGATTCTAAATACATGTTACGCAAGCATAACCAGATATTAAGTTTTCGGTATAATAATTGTGTAAAG
>DVQO01001133.1:0-11085 GCA_018231785.1 Danaus gilippus
TATGGCATTGTCAAATAATTGCATGAATCATTTGTCCTCAATATTACAGTACAGAGCCTTGATTAGCTCTATTATGGATTTGCTTTTGGATGATAAAATTAATATTTCGGTATTATATTGAACTTATATATAAATAAATATTATTTTTTTTAGTTATGAATATATTACAAAAGATTTTTTTTAATTAAAACATATTTGAGTAGATTTACACATAATAATTTGAAACATATCTCGTCTTACAAAATGTAACTCATTGAAAATATAAAACTAGATTTTATCTGTGAGGCCAATTTGTGCACAATAAAGTAATATTTTTTCTCAAACAAAGGATTGCCTTCGCTCCTTGATAAATGAGTAGAACTATTGGTTTAGTTGGGGCATTGTTTCTTAAATTGGAAAAGTGCGCTTGATTAGATATATCAAGTTGAATATAATGGTATTCTGTGCGAGAATGAAAAATATCTTGTGAAATGTTCTTTATGAAAGCATTTCAAAGGAATAATGCTCTTTGTATCTTTATGGTATTTACAGATTACTTTTATATCTTTATTTCACATCCATGTGATATGTGAAATTTCACATGGATTTCGATACTTTTAGGAAAATTTTAAATAAGTGTAATCCTTTTATTATAACTCTGCTCATATATATATTTTCTAGTAAATTGTTTTACAATTAAGATATATTGCTACTGGTATTCTTTAATGTTAGAATTGATTTTTTTGTAATCATTTATGTTTGGATAATATTTAATATAGCTACGTACATATATGATTGTATGAGAACAAAATAGAATGATGAAAGTTTGTAATGCATACTCACATTTTGCTATTCGCTAATTGTTATTTGGTTGTTCAGTTTTCTGAGCTATGTTACTTGATATTCGATTATTCTGTTCTGATGCACAAAAGATGAATATAACTAATTTAGTACGTAAAATTTTGCAAAATAAGACATTTCTGCTACTAGCTTGTGTTTAAATGTTATTAATACTATACATGTGGTTGTTCGAAATAAATAATATGTACCTTAATATTGTATGACGTCTCCTAGTTTGTTTCAAATATGCAGATTGAACTGGAATTGTTGGTATTTTATGTTATATGTAACTTTATCTCGCTTTATAATTTAGTAATTGTTTGAATTAAAAGTTATACAACAATAGCTTGTTAGACATGTAAGTTAGGTTGAAAAGTTAAACATGGAATCTAAAGAGGAGTTTCTGATAAAGTTGATTTTAATTACGGTAATGGGAATCGTTTGTAGAGAAAATGAAAGACGTCAAGTGGGATCCATTTGAAATTATAATGTTACAGTAAGAAATTACGTTTGTGCTTTTGCTTGTAATACGAGTTGAAATTGCTTCATGTAAGTATCTTATTTCTAGCTAACAGTTGGGTCACGTCCGAGAGAAACGGAGAAGTTATCATGGAGGCAAGTTTAGCGCCAGCAATGGCACAATTTTCTTCTTAATAAACTTCATCTTTGTTGTCGCGATACCAATTTTTATTGGCAGAATTTCTTTCTTCCTTTGCCTCCCCGCGATATTGGAAAATAAACTTGATAGCAGTGAAGATT
This sequence comes from Danaus gilippus, assembly GCA_018231785.1. Taxonomy (NCBI): domain Eukaryota; kingdom Metazoa; phylum Arthropoda; class Insecta; order Lepidoptera; family Nymphalidae; genus Danaus; species Danaus gilippus. The sequence continues at coordinate 1,579 of DVQO01001133.1, forward strand.
CGGTATTTAAACTTAGAAGTTTAACGCTCTGGTAAACTTTATCATGACTTCTGTGATTGTCAAAGAGAGGTTTCTTAAAGGAGCCGGTAATTTTATCAATTCTTATGAATTTTGTTTTGTCGATTTGTAGAAATCATGACAATATTTGCAGAATAATTTTATGGTAATTAGAATATGTAAGTAGCGTCATTGATATTTATAATTCTAGAGGATAAAGTGGGTTCACTGACTTACCAATCTGATTATTATTAACCTTTTGATTTCAGTAATGTATTCTTATTTATATATAACAAAAGTTTATTTTAGACCACACTGCAAAAACTTTCCCTAAGTCAAAAATAACTTATTTGTTTGGATTATAGAAAATCAATAATGTTTTCTACCCTCTCATACCCTAAACAGAAGCGGCTTAATGGTACATTAAGATTTATTGCAAACTGCTTTTAAAGGATCAGTGTTAGATCCTTACCTTTGTTTAATGCGTCCTACCCAATAGAAGTTTGCGTCGCGGGAATAGATTTACAAATCAAATGATTGCTGAAGTCTCAACTATCCATAGAAGTAGTCCCCAGACACGGAAATGTACATCGAAATTATCCATTCGAATCCCGATCACAGAGCTCTGTTGATCTTATCAAACGGGATACATTTAGAGCGTTTTCCATATAAATTGCTTGTGGCTTGTAATATACAATGCTAAAAGAGACAATGGCTCGCGAGGGAGCACCCCTACTAAAGGTTTATTAGGGCAATCCGGAGCGCGTTTGTGGTACAAGTTTTGTTGGAGCCGCCGCGGAATTCACAAGTCTTGGATGCCACGTGTGATTTAGATAAAGTTTTTCAATTTATTAAATAATTAACATATTGATTATTTTAAAACCCTTATTCGACAAAAATATATTGAGAAATTTTTGTTGTATATCGGCTATGGTAGCGAACTTTATTATTTACTATTTGATAAAGCATTATTGAAACTCAATATTGTTGGATATTATGTGAAGTAACTATTCATTAGTAATCGAAATACGAAAAGAATTGGCTTTAATAATTTTATATAGAAAAATCTTCACAAATATGAATAAATGAAAAATAATACATGGGAACGTAAACGTAATTTATCAAAATATAAATTTTTCTTTAACATTAGGTATTCATGCAACTAAGCGAGATAAATTGGAATAAATATAACAGTACAAGTAACCTTTTTAAATACAACAAAAACCTTCCAATCCCCAGTAAAGAAATAGCAGAGAGAAATAATGGCAAAGATTCGTCGTAATCCGCCCGGCCGATTCCTTAGCAATGTTCGCCTGAAAAAATCAGTCAAAAACGGTTTCCTTCGTCAAAGGCCACTTTATTTCGGTCACGCGCGAGCTTGTTAATGAAAATAATAGAAGAGAGGTCTTCCGTGGAACTAAATTGCAAGATGTGGCACTGATGTGAATCACAATCGCAATTTAAAGATATATAACGAGGTTTTTTGTTGTACATTATTTATGTAATTAATCAAAGGCTATGTAATTGCTCTTCAAATATATGTAATGATAAATTATTTCATGCTTATTATTAATATTCTAAATATTATAAGGATATTTAGACTTAACTTTGTGTAGTCATAATATGTTGTAAAATAAGTTTAAGAAAAGTATCTGATAAAGAATTTTCATATGTTGTAAAATTAATTTTCTTGAGTGACCAAGTTAGAAGAGAAGCTCCAAATTTGATATCATCGCTAAGTATTTCTCAAGTAGGAAAGGAAACTACAAGTATGCCTGATGTGGATGACCATTCAGGTTTTCTTGAACAGTTCAGACAGATACTCCAATGAAGTCACATCCCCGTTTTGGGACCCTGACCACTGCCTGGTTAACTTTGTTTTCTAAATCTTAATCTTATATGATCCACTCAATTATGTGCTTGGGGGTAAAACGGCAACGCTAACGGGGTTGCGGTAAAAGTTAACAGGTTAGGATGCGATCACATTTTTTTTTCCTTTTTACGTTTGGTGACTGGTTAACGAGTCCATTGCAGATATGTCGAAATGCAAGGACGCTATAACTAATATGACACGTCAGGCAGTGGAATACTTTATTCCCTTTACCGATGTACCCATTGGTGAAAAAGCTCATCTATGGTTCACAACTGAATGTAGTCAGGCTAAAAAGCATAAACATTTAGTTTATTTTTCACTTGTAAATGTTCAAAATCGCAAAGCCGCAGATGTTAGTTGAAAATAACTCAACCTTTTGGGAGAAGTTTTTAGGTGCCTAGACAAAAATGTCGATAGTAACTTTTGTAAGTCTCTACTGCCTTCTCTGGCTTAACCTGACGAGACATTATCTCATACTGAAAAGGGAGAAGACAGCACTTCTGGCTTTCCTTTTTCACATTTGATAACAGTAATAACACAACTCTTCACTTATCTGTTCGGAGTTCCTCTATTACAGATCTCCGCATTGCTAGTCAATAGGTACCGAGAACATTGCGTGATGTTGATGAGAACAGTGCTAGTGTTAAGTAAGCTGTAGAACAAAGTTAACAGTTTTAACGCGATTTAGTGACTGGTGTAGCGCCTCAATCTTGGAAGTTTGCCAACGTGCTACCTGTCCGATTGCAATAACGTCCATCATTTACATGCTTATGGAATGTATATCGTATGTGTATTGAGTGAACACTTCATGTCCTGTCTAAAAGACAATGTTGTGCCGTGACCGACTATGTGGGTTTCATGGAAATCGGTGTACGGGGGATTTTCTGGTACACCGTATACATTTATGGTGGAGAGCTCTAGAATCGATACGCTACCTTCTTTCTCATGCGTATCACAGAGGATTGCGACAGTTTCTCTGAGGATCTGTTTCCTTTCAGTTATAATTAGGGTTTCTTCAAGAATATATTGAATAGGCTATTAATAAGATACTGTATTAACGGCCTTCTACGCCATTTCCAACTACTAACAAGTCAAATGGCAGTCAGGAAGTATCTAGTCATTATTTAAAAACTAAATACACTTTTTTGTTTGTTTTAAAGTTAATATGACTAAATATCTTGGTGGTATTTCTACCGTTAAATAAGCTGTATTTGTGTTTATCGCCATACTTTATGATTTATTAAATTGAAGAACTGTTACTTTGATACTATAACTAGCCCAAATAGATTAAATCGATTTCTTGAGTACATAAGGACAGATATTGGTATATATTCAAAACAATCCGCCTGTTTCTCTAATATATTTTTTTCAAACGGGTGAAGGTAAACAAATTCAATATAAAAGGATTTCTATTATACCGTGTCAAGATAAATAAAATATATCAGTATCCATGGTAGCTGGTGTCCAACACAACCCTTGGTCCTCGCCTCGGGGAGAATCCTCGCAAAATAATAATAATAGTATTGGATTAAATATAATAAACAAAATCATATCCATAATAATTTATCTAGGTACTGCGGTCAGTTTTTATTCGTCGGACAATAAAGGCCCGTGGGAGTGGCTGTCACTAAATATCAACTTTATTTTTTGTTCGCGACGCGACTTGCTTTAATATTTGTTGCGTAATGTCTACTGTTTTGTTTTCTTTGTTTTGTTATCCTATAACGTTATTAGTTTTTTCAATATTTACTCAATATTTTTCTATGATAAATTAGCTGTATTTTTTGGTAATTATTTAGTTTATAATGTCCGATTTCGTAGATGGAATGGGTAGGCCTCTGAATTTTGATTTATAAATTATCTTTTACTTATAGTACATATGTGTATATAGTATATGCAATATGTATATTTCACTAACAATTTGTATATAGCCACTTAGGTATGTTGAAAAAAATACTTAACTTTGTGTAGCCATCTATTAAAACATTTGAGAGCATCGAAATATAAGCCACATTTTTTAGAAAATCTTATAAAAATACACAATTTTTAATCAATTTCATAACCATTTCAGTTGATTTCATACGAGATATCCAACAGATCCTTTGTTTATTCAAAATATAAAGGTTTTGTTAGCTATATTTTTTACTCGTAAGGATATTTTTTATAATGGATAAAAAACATACCCTTGATGTACCTACATGTCATATGATTTAAATTTATACATATTAATATATCGTGTATCCTATATTGGTTTGGACTAAAAAGGAATCCATAATTATTTAGATACCCAAGAGAGTCCCTTTTTAGAAAACGAATTTCCTCGAGGCATAAATTTACATCAAATTATTTTTATATAGCTGCCCATCTCAATTTTTCGTAATAACCGATGAAAAATCAATATATTAATTACATTATCTATTCTACCTTTAGAATTACTTATTTAAAAGATGAACATTATTTATATATATATAAAATGCTTCCAAATATATTGAATGTTAATAAAAATATATGATTCTTAAAAATAATATATTTTATATTTATAAATCTCAGCGGTACTCTCCTTGTCTCTCAATGCCGTCCGGCGTGAAAAACATGACTGAATATTTTTCGTACAGAAAATAATAAATCAAAATAAACCCTCACAAACCCACGCTGTTCCGAAATTCTTTTTGCAACAAAATATAGAATACTCCACGTGTGACCAACATTTACATACATAAGAAGGGATTTATACTCAGGAGTGTTTTAACAAATATACAGATATTGTGCAAATTGTGTCTGCATTGTACTAACGGTTTTTGTCTTTTATTTTAAGGTTTATAAAACTTTGCCCTCAAGCCGCAAAACCAATGAGTCGATTTCAATGTCGGTTTTCAGACTGTGTGTTCTATATTGAATAATATATTTATTCGTGACTGTACGTCACGCTTTTACGCTTTCACTGCCAATAGCTTGTGAATGGTACAATTGATTAAGATTGGCGTTTATTGAGAGATATAATTAAACTACCTTTAACGACTGCAATGTTCAGATTTATATGAATGTAACATATGTATGCACCTGAATACTACTATTCTACGCGGTTCAGCTTAAATTACATTTAGAATTTCGTCTGGGTAATTTGAATTAATTCGTATAACTGTTATAGAATTAGACTTTGGTATAACTGTTTTATTCAACTTGAGAGAACTGTTTATTATAAGTTCAGGGACTCGTTTATTGTATGAAATGTTGAAATAAGTCATTGCTTCATACTTGTTTATATAATATATTCACTGTTATTTATAATATTATTATGGATTATTTATACATATTTGTATAAAAAATTGAAGTATAGAAAAGTTATCAAACGAGACTTTAGTTAAACAAATATCTGTTTTGGAATATGATAATCAAATAATAATTTGATATTGCTAATCAATAAGTTTCCCAATATTCGTGGAATTGTATTCAATTTTCAATAATCCGACGTGTCAAAGGTAAATTTAAATCACCAACAATTCTGAAATCTATTTAAAGAACAATAACGATATATGCTTTGATATTTTTACGTCTTCAAATGTTAAATACACTTTCTTTGTAATAAATTAAACTCAATCTAATTTATTCACAATGAAATGTTAATTATATAGAAATAACTAAATAATTTTAACAAATTTTCATATATTAGCTGCTTAATTTCCTCTGCTATAACATGAAAAAATAATGGATACAAAGTATATGACTATAACCAGGCCGTTATTCTTTTTAGCTTATAAATCAATTGAATTGCTTTTTGCCTACTAAATATTCACCTAATAAAGTGTCAATACATTCATGATATAGCTTTTTAAAATGCCTTCTGTTATTGGTACAGTGTTGTTTTGTTAAAACAACAGTCTTCCTAAAAGAACTTATTATATATATAACTGTAAAAAATCATAAAACGCTTTCAGTTTTTACTAAGCAGTAATAAGCCTTTATAATTACATGCTTTGCCATTTATAATATATGGTGGGATGAATATATTCGCTGTACAAATAATACAATTAAAAGATCCCATTTCATAATGATGTTAATAAATTTTGTACCCATATAATACGATTTAATGTTACGCTTTCATTTTCTAACAGTTGAATTACATATAGTGTAACAGTTAATTTGAAATGTATGGAATGAAATTACTGTATTGTTACTAATAACAGAACGAATAGACTTATTGTTATAATTATATAATTTAAATATCTTTAAAATAATAATTGAAACACAATAGATAACTTCGGTAAATTCCATTATTAATTAATTTGGATACTACAAAGATGTGTTCATATGTCAAATAAAGTTTCAGTAAATACATTTTTTACAAAAAATCATACGTGTTATCATAGTTATGTACTTAAATGTATGTTACTTTAGTACATGTAATCATAGTTACGAAAATGATGCTTAATATTATTACCTTTTATCTAATCTAACAGTTGCCGATAAATATATCTAAATGTCGCGACCAATATTATTCAATTATTTTTTTCTGTATCAAATAAGATGCAACATTAGAATAAAGGAGTCATGAATGACATTCATTAATGTTATTGTTATTATATTATAATGAGTTTTTATTTGAGCCCGAATCATAACTTACAAAGAAAAATCCGCGCTTTGCGATACAAAGAAATGTTGGTTTGTTTTGACATGGTAGGTTAGAACCCTTTTTTGTTCGAAGTCTTTGAGCCGCAGGCCCTTAGCATATTTCAATGATGTACGCTGATGTAACGAGCATCCCTATAAAAGGGTAAGCGAATAATCTGTGCGTATATAAATAAATTTATATTCAACTATATACTGTATTATATAAGGAGTAGAAGCGACAGTGGCTTGTTTGATTTTTCGGTTTTGCGTCATTTCTGTTCCATGAGTGAGTAGTTTTGAAAAGGTTCTCATTTGCAGTCACGATACGGACAGGTTGATGATTGGGGCTCTTTAGATTTTTATAAAAAAAGATGACTCGTTTATGTCGTTTGAGGAGTTCAACTTTTTATATGAAATAAATACAATATTTATATGCAATATCGTAAGACTAGGATTTAAATCATTTAGATTTTTTTGCGAACATTTATTTGATTGTATCAATTTCTTTTGATTCGATGATTGTCATTCCTTTTGGTTCTGAAATAAAGTTTATTTATATTAACAAAAGTGATCTAATAATAAGTTTATCCAATTCCATTGATATAAATTTCTGTAAATCATAACAAGTGTGACGACGGATTTATGAAGTGAATTGGCGCAATGTATGGCCTGGGCTCGGATCCAACTTTCATATTAATATCGGTGTTTAATAATAAATGCTCTCCGTTAGATTTCACTAATTAATCTTTCATACGATGTTGATACGATTGGTTATTTTGTTTAATGAATTATTGTATGCATTTTAATATAAAATGAAAATGAATTGTTACTTAAATTCACTCTTTTAACTAAATTTCATAAAATTTTATCATTTTATTCTAACTGCAATGTTCTTTTCAAGCGATTTAAGGTTTTATATATAATCTTTAAAACATTGAAATGCTTTTTATTCCGCAGAAATATTCTATACAAGATACCTCTACAGCGAGACATACCCTCGGGAAAACCGACTGGTTGTAAAATAATTTTATACTCAGTATAACATTTTCTTTGCGCTTTATGAATTCCTTGATCTCAAAACTATCGTAATTATAATTTGTTATGATTTTTATTTTATATACATTTTTAGTTTTGTTTTAACATTTATTTAATTAGGAATATATCAAAGGACTAGAAAATACAAAGAAATTAATTATAATTTATAATAAAAAATACCTCTTATGGTTTATGAGAACAAAGTGCCTCGTTACCGTATTATTGAATTCCCTGTTCTTTTTCACTGTCAAACATTTAAACCATTATTAATGGAATTTCTGAACCGTGTCTTAACACAAATACGTCACACAGTCTGAAATCTCGATTAATTGTGTGCTTCCACCGTCACAGATTGGTTGAAAACAAATCAATCTACCAGGCTCTTGCCACACACTAATTGTCCAATGAGCCAGGGCACTGCGGCTATGGTTTACATGCCCAAATACGTCCTTTATCCATATACAATCTTTATTGTTAAGGACGTAAGAGTTATATTGCAATGTACTTCTCCTGCTTAGGCGGTTGAACGTTTATAGCACTGAGTCTCATGTGCTTGGTTCGTTAGCGATGTTTGTTGTATTGAAGTGAATTACTATGCGATGTTATCATTACAGTTATTAACACGCAAAGGATAAGTTTATTAATGAATATTATCTTTTTTTATTCCATTTTTCTTATTTACCTTTCCTTACTTTAATTATAAATTCTTTAATGAAAGACAACTATTGCGTATTTCTAATGGATTTTGTATTCGGTAATTTATAAAAGAAATACTTAAACTTCATGTTAAAGGTTTCGTGTGTAATGATGCATGTTTTAAGTTAAATCCCTTTTGGACCGTTTCTTCAACTAACTTACATTCATGTGGCTTTTTAGACCACGGAAGGAAGGGCGGGTCTATTTGGATTATCCCTTATTTCCCTACACTATGTAAACGGTATTTATTTAGGTTCAGCCTTGAAGTAATAAAATTAGAAATGGCGATTAATTCTTTTAAGTCTTATTTGATCTTACTTAAAATGTCACTGACCTTTATTTTTCTGTTAATATATATGATTATCTTTATATGTATATAGTTTTGATGTTTACGAAATTAATAGTGTAATTTATGGTAACATTACTTGTACGTTTCTTATCAAGCTCTTCATTTCAAAGTCTTATAAAACTAAAAGCAACACATCTGCTATTTTAGAAGTATAACTAATTAGTAGCTTTCTTCGCATTATCACAGTGTGACAGCGTCTGTGTTTCCTTCCAATTATAATGCATATGTCTTCAATTCTTAAGTGAAGAGATTGTTACTGAGGTAGTTCGTTCATCACCTACAACATCATTTGTAGAATAACATTGAAATAGTATCCAGTCCATCTACGCAAAAAAAATCGATTTATTTTAATTGTTTTGTACGTTTCACAAACAATATTTGTCATCTATAATATGTACTAGTACTGGCAAATCTTACCGTTCTAGTATTATAATATATATATATGTTAGTATATTTAATCTTGTATACTTAAGTTCAACTATATTATCTCTTTTTAACACGTTTTAACTCGACCCTAATAACATCGAATATACGTTTACGACTTAACATCGAGTAACCCTTTATAAAAATAAAATTATTTACTATTAATAAAATAACCCTATCTCCGACGGCAGCTGGATTAAGGGTCGCGTAAATATGGATAAGACAAGGAAAATATAACACCATTGAAAAACCCTTAGCACTGACAAGGGAAAATTGTAATTTATGTTAATTTATATTACAAAGTTTCAAAAGAATATTGTTTAATTCATAAGCACCGCGCATTTTTTTTATTATATATAATATTTTTATTCATTATCGGAACTTAAGTATAAAAGAGTACAGTCAGAAAAAAAAACAACAATTATACGAAAATAAATTAATATGCGAAAATGAGTCTTGTATCAAACGATTCAACCGTTTGATTTTCTTATTCCATCAATTTTCTTAAACTCTCTCTTCACTAACA
>DVQO01001134.1:0-11082 GCA_018231785.1 Danaus gilippus
ATTCCATCTATTACCGAGAGTCTACAAGTCCGATCCGAGTTGACTTCAATAAGGTGAGTTTTGATTTCAATTCAATTTAATACTTCTGTATTATTTGCAGACTATTCTTGTACTATTTCGAATAGCTCTTTCGTATAGAAGGAAATTTATATAATCTACATATGTATCTACCTATCTAAAATATGAAGTCTGTAGATAAGCCAATTTAAAAATGAGAGACCATTTAATTTAAACTACTGCTAAGCTAATCGTAATGAATCATTATTCTTACTTAAAATACGTCTCGATCATTAAAAAAACAATGAACTATATCACTTGCAGATATATGGCTTCGGTCATATCCAGCTTGGCCGTGTACTTTATAACGTGGATAGTATTAAGAGCAACAAACTACAGCACATTCATCGGACCGTCAGACGATTACAAATTTAGGGTAATTATATATTTTGGTAAACGTCTATTTAACACATTATTCGTGAATATTGTATTGAACTTGATAATTACGTAAACTTTGTATATCGAAGTATGTTTTGTTAATTAATATTAAAAACGAAAAATTATATAATATCGTTAAATTTTGTATACATTATAAAAAAAACTCCTAAACATATGAATTATATTATAACTTTGAAATAAAAAAGTCTATACGTAAAACCTTTATTCTGTTTGCAATTGTATTTTTTTTTAATTCATCAAATCATTGATATAATTTATTTTTCAGGATGTTTCCCTTATCATAACTGTTATGGGAGTAGTATCGTATATTGTTTTTCACGTCTTCTTCAACTTGAATCCTTTGAAAGAAGAGAAACCTAAAGCGAATGGGCATGTAATCGAGAGCGGAGAAAATGACCCGCTAAAAATGACAGCGAAATCCAAAATTATGCATTTCTTACAGATGCCATTGTTATATCAAACAAGTTTATTGTAAGTTTTCAACAATCTTTACATTCTACTGTAAGTTATTGTATAGTGCCTTGTGTAGCAAAACTATACATATATTTTAAACAAAATCCCATATTCTGCGGACAGATGTTGTATTTACGTATGGTCATTATCTTTACAAAAACTAAATTAAAATTTATGTAACTGCATTACATATAAATATTGCCTTGGACAGATAATACAATTAATAATCACTATACTAAACTACTACTACTACTAAACACTTTTATGGTGATAGAGACTTGCTATAGTCAAATTACTGCAGCTCGTAATGGAGCTGGCTCAACCGGGGAAGAACCAACCCCACACAGAATCTTCCGAGAAGTAGTCTTAGAAGGCTACGTTTCGTGCGACGAGTTAGAGAGCCGGTTGCCCTTTTCCAGAACTTTTTTGTTCTTTCCCCTTTCCCCCCCCTTTCTCCAATTTTTCCTCAATGCATCCGCATAAACTATATTGCGGATGTCTAAGGGCGACGGTACTACTTCAAGTAGGCCGTTTGCTCGTTTGCCCCCCCTTAAACATAAAGAAAATTTTAAAAAACGTAAATAGTACCGTACTATTGCAGTCCCTAAAAAAGTATTTCTATAAAAGCTCATCAATGACATCTTTAAAAATGACTCCAACAACATAGTTTATCGACTAATTTAATGATTCCATAATTTTATTTTTTACCAGGTACGTGTTCTCCCGTCTATATTGGGCTCTGAGCCTAGTGTACGTCCCGTTGTTCCTGGAGGAGCGTCTATCAGTGAATCCAAGCGAGGGATCCGAACTGGTAGCAAGCGTGCCGCTTGTCCTCTATATATCTTCTCTCGTCTTTTCCTTTCTTTTGAAAAGTAATATTAATAAAATTGGACACCAGGTACTTAATGTCGAAATAACTAATATCAAAAATAGGTAATTGTTCGATTACGAGATAATGTAATTAATTGATAATTGTAGGTGGCGTATTTCATAGGCAGTTCTCTGAGTTTGGTCAGCTGCTTTTGGATAGCACTTGCTATCTCACCGGATGCGCATGTAGCTCAAATATATTTAGTTGCAACATTAATCGGTAAGGCGAATTTATAGGATACAAAGAATACGAACCTCCTAAGATTAAAGTACCTATTCGTTTTGATGCAATTAAGTACCCTCGTATTTAAATAACACAAATAAGTAGGGTTGTTCTCTACATTTCCTAACTTCTAAAGTTTATTACAGTGATTTTATTTGAAAAAACTACATTTAAATACCTATGACCCATAGAAAAAGTACTGCATTCCAAATCATCTCAAAAGTAAGCTTAAGTCTTATCGTACGAAATTAAATATGAAGTTTGACTAAACAATACGCAACCGATGATTAAATGAAGGTATGACACGGCCAACTGCAACGGTTGGTTTACAACCAAAACTTTACGAAAAACAGGTTACGTAGTCCTAGGGCTTCAAACACCATATCTTATTTGGGATATAATATCAAGAAAATAAAACAATCTGTTTTTAATCGCATTTCAGGTGCAGGCAGCTCTATAACCCTTGTGTCTAGTCTCTGTGTGACAGCCGATTTAATAGGACCCCATTCTCATCAAGGCGCACTTATATACTCTATTGTAACATTTGCTGATAAACTAGTAACAGGAATCGCCGTAGTAGCTATTGAAAACTAGTAAGTTAATATAATTAAGATATTTTTTTTTTTTCAAAATTAACCACCAAATTTTCCTTTTCAAATTGAGATAAACGATATTTCAATTTGTAAATCCTCAAAATATTAGAAATTATTTATTATAATAACTTTATAATTAAATAATAATTTATGTTAGTAGAATCAAATAAATATAAACAAGAATAACATTTCCGTTTCTTACTGTAATATTATTTTCATTACAGCAAATGCGACGATACTTTGGATTGCCCGCAATATTATAGAGGGGTCCTAACTTATGCTTGTGGAGGCAGTGCGGTTCTTGGCATTCTGTCTCTATCAATAACTACTTTGGGTTCAAAAAAGAAAACACCAACATAATATAATCACATTTTTTATTACATATATAATAGACGATAATTAGTTATAAGATAATATTGTTTTACCAAATTAAATGCTTACAAATTTATATTGGTTTTATTGGATTTAAATTAAACACATCTATGTAAGGATCATATGCCATTTGAGTATTAATAAATACATTAACATTTAAATGCAGTTTTTGACACTTTAGTTTTGCCTTTTTAAGTATTTGCATTTTTTTGGTTCTGTTGGTAGTACTGACAGGTCCATAAACATACAAGCAATACAAATTATCACATTTTTTGAACATAGTCAATGGATCAGACAAATCAAAAGTATCTGAAGACATATCACATATATTTACATTTTCTAAAGTCTTACATTGACTCATAGACGAAAATAATGTTTTGAAATCAATTCTCCTGTCCACTAACCTAAGGTTCTTTATATTCCTATTCAAGGGCAAGGACCTAGATATTGATGAAAGACATGAGCATAGAGAGGGTGCTTCAACAACTAATGTAACTAGATTTTCACAGCATCTAAATAAAATATTAAAAAATTCTGTGCTATAGCGCACTGTTCCATTTAAGCTTAAATAAGTTAATTTCCTTAAGTATGTACTATTTACTGATAATGTAACTGCACTCTTCATTTTACCATCAAATTGTAAACTTAACTGTAACTCATTTTTATCTGCAAACTCCTCATCATAATTTAAAACAAGGTTGGAAAGAGCAAGTCTTTTTTTTTTGTAGCCTGTATCACATATATCATATTGTTGCGGAACTGTTGGTTCCTTTGGGGTAGTGTAATACCAGTCATTTTTTGAAGCAAGTGGCATTTTTCCCGTAGTGAAATTACATGGAAATAACTGTTTCAGCTTATTCAGCAGCTGTGTAAAGAATTTGTCATCAAATGTTGTGGAGCTTTTATTCCACATCATTACACATACATTGCCCGATAAAGAAATTGAAAAATCTGTTAAAGTTTCAGTTCTTACATGAAAATTGTCATTGAGAAAATCAGTGAATATAACAGATGCATATACTGCAAAGAGCTGAAGATTAGGCCTCACTATAATGATAACTTCATACTTTGAAAAATCTAACATGTTGAATAAATACATTTCCTGCATAAAACCATAATAAACATTTGAATTTCTACTGTACAATAAATACACTGCAAAATAATCAAAGTTAATCATATCTTCACATTCTTCATTTTCATATGGAGTCATTTCACATTCAGTGATGGAGTATTTTAATGTTTTTAATCTGGCCTTTTGTAAAATGAATGGTCCCAATTGAGAATATATTAAATTAGTAAGATTTCCAACAAAATGCACACATTCAAAGTTTTTAAAGACATCCTGACATTGTAGCAATTGCTTCTTCAATAACCTTATTTGCACAGATTTTCCAAATACAAAGTTAACACTTATATTCTTTATAGTTGGACATAACTCATATATGTCTATAATGTCCAATACATTAATATTTGTGTATGAGACATTTAATATATTTAAATTTTTTAATCTGCTCATAGCAGGTAGTAAGAGGGTTTTGTTTAAATCGACGATGCCACTCATATTCAATTCTTGTAGTTGTTTTGATATATTTTTAAAAAAATCTAATTTTAAAGTTTGAACAGTAGCCATTATATTAAGGGACATGTTGCAGGTTTTAATGATCCCATACATCGATATTATATCTCGAACACGATCACATGCAGTATATAAATTGTTTAAGGACATCATATCTAGATGTTTTATTATTATAATTATAATTTCTTCAGGTAAATCAACAAAACTCATTTTAGAAGTTGTCTCAAAATGCACCGTTTTTCCACACTTCTAATTCATACGAAATGTCTTACTAATTATTTATGATGAGTTTTTTAAATGTTTTGTTTTAAAAATTATTATCCCTTCTATATTCTGATTACTATACATAAAACGCCAGACGCAAAAGTCAAGAGTGAAACCTCAAAACCATAGATAATACACTATATTAGAAAAACTGTCCATAGATTCATACATTATCCTAGACAATAGAAAATGTCATCTATAGGTATATCAAAACGAACTTGAAATTAGGTTGTTGACACATAGTATGGAATGCTACTACACACTTTTATTAACATTTGAAGGAATTGGAAACATTAATATATTTCAAAAATGTAAAAGTAACTTTATTAATATCATTCTACAGGTGAAAAATGGTTTATGTATCAATACGTCAAGCACGGCAATGTATTTCGGCCGTACAAAACTAAATTTTAAATATCTATTTTGCTAAGATTTTCACTTATTTCCAATACTTATTTTATTTTTCGAATATTTTTATCATAACCTTCATTATTTTTTTTCTCACGTAATGAGTTTAATAAATTTAAACTTACTGTAAGCTGATTAAATATTTTATATTTATTTACTACTTTAAAGAATAAACAAGTACATATTATGTGTATTTCTATTTTACTTAATAAAATTTCACCACCCTATCCTGTCATTCAAACACAATCCTCTAACCCAAGGTAGTCTGGAAGAAATGGCTAATAAGCCATAACGCCGCCTTTTGTTTCACCATTAGTTTATTATTTTGTAATTGTTTGTGATTGTAATTGTGGTGAACAAAAAAGTGTTAAATAATATAAGTAACACATTCTTTAATGAAGGTTGATGGATAAATATAATTTGTCAATAATATTTTTCAGTTGGTATTTATTATGTTGTTAACATTAATTATTGTTTCGTAGTATAAACACTATTTAGAAACAGTATATATTTAGGAATGGTTCAAAAAATAAATTCATAATCAGAACACCTTTGTATTTCTTAAGAATTACAATAGTAGAAGTTATTAATGACATACATAACATTTAAGTTATAGATATAATTCAAAATCAATTCTACTAGAATTATAAAACTGTGTGTCTTCACCATATTTCCGAACCCAAACTCCAGTTTTGAAATGTCCATCAGTAGACCACTTTTGCATTTGTTCTGTGGAATGCGGTCCAGAGATCTCTGCATTATTGTCTTGTGACCATTTAAATTCCCATTTGACTTCATTGGAATTTTCCGGACTTTCCTTTTCAACAGGTTCCTCGTCCGTTTTCTTTGTGTCCATACTAGTTTTCTCCTTCACATCAAAGTCATCAGCGTACATGTCCAGTTCTGAGTCTCCTTTTGCTTTGTTATCCTTTGATATAACATTATTTATTTTTTCAAATGTTTCCTGATATATATCCATGTTACCAGTTTTAGTAAGAATTTGATTCGCCAGCTCAGTTATTCGAGTCACAACTTGACTTCCTTCATCAAGAGTTCCAGCTTTTTTCCTCTTCCACCTCTCAGCGCTGGACATTTTAGAGCTCGCACCTACAAAAAGGATATGAATATTAACGAATTGTTCTTATTTCAATATTTTTGTTTTACATGACATTACTTATAATATAAAAGCTTTAGAACAAAATTATGACCTAATAACTAAATACTAGCTTTTGCTGTCAATAATATAAAAAACTTAATACTTTATAATGAATATAACACTAACCTAGGCGCTGTAATGTTTTAGCAATTGTCTCCTTTGGTTTCATGTGACTTACAATTTCTTTGTAATTTCTTATTAAATCAAACTTTTCCGTTTCCTTTTCCTCTTCTGAATCAGAGTCTGTATCATCTAATACACTCATTTCACCTTCACGTTTATGTATCTTATATTTATTTTCAGGTCGATCTTTTACCTTTACCCAATCAATATTATCCAGCCAACTATCCCTAATTTCTTTTTCTTTTTTCCAATGATAATGCCCTTGAGTGTCAAAATGACCTTCTTCCAATTCCTCTTTCATATTGAATGGTGTTATTGTTATCTGAAATGATACAATCACGTTTAATTAAAAATCAAGACAGGAAAATATAGTGCTGTCGTCAAATAATATCTACCATAATATAATATAAATCTAGACATCTTTAGAGGTTTTGAAGTATTACAATACAACGACTCCTGGTATTATCGAAACATAAATCACAGGAGATATTTACTCACTTCACCTTCCATGCCACCAGCGCCATCTTCTTCGCCTTCTATATCATCAGCGTTCAACACATTACGTTTCTCATCCTCAGCACCACTGTCCTCCTCGTCGGAATCCAAAGAATGCTTCTTGCCATCCTTTACAACTTTTCTATTAACATTTTCGTTAAAAGCAACTGATGCTGCTCGTTTGGACATTATAAAGGATTTTTAATATATAAAGGTTTCAACTTTTAAATTTCCTATGATAATAGCTAGTTCATTTTTTATCTTACTATATTAATATGAACGTAATTTCATCACTACAGTAATAAAAATTTATAATAAAGGTAAAAATGTTTTATTACTTATGCATACAATAAAGAATTAGTATCCGACGCACAAAACTTCTAACACTAAGGGACATACGTATATGTCAATGAAACCTTGACAGGTGCCTAAAAATAAAAATCAAAAAAGAAATATTCGTAAGCAGTAAATTTTAGAATGTTAAAGTAAAATAATATTATTGTTTTAGTATAAGCTACAGACTCTGTGATATTTATTTTTTGGTATATAAACTATTTTATTTTTATTCTATTTTCAATTTTTTTAGCATATAATTGTTGAAGTATTGTCCTATTTAATCCTAACTTATGAATAACGATATGAATCGCAAATAAATTTAAGCTTTTATTGATATATGTAATACCTATCTATATTTTTTAAAAATAAAATTATGCCCTCTTGGATTACCTAATAAATAAAATAATTTTTTCCTTTTTAAATATCTAAATACATTACAGATATTATCATAAAATAATATATATAATTATATAATATACTTTTATTTTATATATTGCTAATTTTATTATAGTATATTTATTTAAATTTATGAATATTATTACATAATCTTGCTTTCTAAAGTTCTAGGTGTGGTTTTCAACGATTTTTAATATCTTTAAAGATTTCTTTTGGGTTTTACAAAACACATTTAATTTATAAGGGATTTTTTGCTACACAGGCTACATTTTTCATCTATTTAACATAGGTTTCATTACAAGCGGTCTCTTAGTAAATATAAAGTAAAAGTCGCTTTTGTTAGCTGACCGTGGGTTAATATACTATACTAGTCATTAATACAGGTTCGCTATCGTTTAGGTATTATATTTGTGTGTTTTGAATAGGTTTTAATATAATAATTGCATTCAGTTGCTAACAAGCTTCTGTTGTGTGGATTATTATAAACTACTCAAATATGGATTTAACAATATTGATATTTTTTATTAGTTCCCTTGTATTTCTTAAGGTTTAACGTTATAAAGTTCATATTAAAACACGACTCTAATCTTCAAATAATTTCACTTACATCGTATTAAGTTTATAAAATCAAGCGTATCTTTTATTTTTAATATATATATTATTAATTGAATATTAATTTGTTTTGTTTTGTAATATATATATTATTTATTCTTTAAAAACCACAATTATATCGTAATCGTATCTTGTATAAAAAAAGTATCGTGAATAAATAATAACTTTTTTATTGTTGAACAAATTTTATAAAATTATGGTTAAAACAACATTCAAATTTTCTTCTTTAAATTTATAAAAATAACATAAATATTTAAATACAAATTAACTATAATTTTCACTTTTAATTATTGTCTTTAGTTTACGATCTCTTAGGCTCTATTTAACAAAATTCAATAATTTATGCGTATTACTTTAATTAAATATAAAGTTATCCAAAAACGGAAATGGCGTAGCTATTTTTAAAAGCTGGCCACATTCAAAGATATTTTTTCTAAAATTTCGTGTCAGGGCTTTGGCAGTGGCAATATGGCTGTAGCTTTCGAGTTTCGCTGGTAGTGCGCGGTGCTCAAATCGATTTCAGTATAGAACGGTGTAATTCTGACGACTCTAAAGTTTCATTTTTAATTTTTTTAGTGATTGTTATCTCTGTTTACCTTATTTTTGCCAAAGTTATATAGGGAAAATACTGATTTTCATTTCCGTCGTCACCAGAATTCATGCGACGACAAAATGGCGTCGCTTGACAAGATTTTACTGCAAATTATAATTTTCAATTTTATCGGCAAATCTTAAAACAATTCAAAAAAATGTTTTAATAAGTTTTTTGATATTTATTTATGAAATGAATTAACCGCGTTTAACTGTTTTCTAGTTGCAATTGTAAAAAATACAGTGTATTCATTGAAATATCTTCAAAATGCACTTGGTAAGTGTTTTTAAAGCTATTTGGAGTATTGTTTTTGTGTATATGATACTAATTTTAATATTTCGGGTTTTGTTTAATAAGAGAATGTTCTAGAAGTGCTGGGTGTGGCCTTAAGATGAAGAGTTTTTTTAAGACGTAATAGTGAATAAATCGTTTTCTATGATTGTTTACAATATATTTTGGCTTTTTTATGTATGAAAATGTGATTGTTCCACGAAAAAAATCAGTTTTATTGTTTCTTTGTTACGTAATCTTTCAATAGAAACCAAGGAAACTTATTTTCGAAATGGACCCATTTTAGCAATTTGCCTTTGAAAATTGGTCTTCTTCAGCAATGTTTATGTAGTATGATGCTTTGAGGTTATGTTCTCATAATTTATTTTAAATATTTTATCAATTTTGCTTTGCAATGTCCATTTACATCCTGTGGTGGTAAACCTTCTACTTCACCAATTTTGGTTGTATTTAAAAAAAAAAATATATATACAATTTTTAAGAACCTTTACCAAAGGTAATGTTGTTTAGTGTATAGTTTTTTGAAATTTTTATTATCTTTTCAAAGTATTTTCGCCCATTTGGCTTATTTTATATATTTTTTTTGTATTTTTTGTACTATTTTGGTATAAAATTCTCGCTTTATGGAGTTTGGTGCGGTCTTGATATTACAGTGCCTTCTTTCTGATGTATCTCTAAATTGTTTAATCCTTTTGTTTTAGTATCATTAAATTGTTACATATTTACTTCTTAGGTGGTGCGCTAAATATTTACTTATTGTTTAGCCCAATTTTCAAAGCTTTCAAGCTGTACATTAACAACAGGCTGTAAGGTAGGCCAAAATTATCAACATTTCATGTTCTATATTTTTCAGGCTGGTTCTATGGCTGAATCTGGAAGTGAATCTATTAGTGAGAAGGGAGGCAAGAGTGATTCAAGTGGGTCGGGTTCGGGCAGTGACAGGTGGTTCTTCAAACTTAAAAATTTGTAGTAATTTTAGAAATTGCTATGGATATTATTATATCATATTATTCCACAGTGACAGTGGATCGAGTTCTTCTGGTTCTGGTTCAGGAGGCAGGTCTGGTTCTGAAAAATCTTCAAATGGAGATCGTTCACACCTAAGTGATGACACCAAGGGATCTCCAAAGCACAGTAATGCTAATTCTTCAAAATCTGATCGTCACTCTGACAAAGACTCCTCCGATGATTCTATCACAAAGCGTAAGTCAAGAAACAATCATGGAAAAGTTAAATCAGATCTTTGGGAAGATAACCCCGATATTTATGGTATTCGAAGATCAGGCAGGTCAAGGAAAGAGCCAGACAGACTTAAGGTAGCTGATAGTGATTCAAGTGATAAGGGTCAAAGCCACAGTAGAAAAAGTAGGAAAAGAAGGTAGTTTCTTTGATTGTAATATTTCTTTTTATATCTGTAATTTATATTTGACAATTATACATTATACTAATTTCATATTTTTAGTGATTCATGGAATTCAGATACGTCAGATAGTGATAGTGATATGAAGGGTTCCCCACCTCCGCCATCTAAGCGTCCGGGCCAAAGAAGTGTTCCTCTCAGAAAAAAGAAACCAACAAGGAGAAGAAGGTTTACAAGTGACGAAGAAGAAAGTTCAGAAGCATCTGATGAAGATACCAAAAGGTAATATTCATTGTTACATTTATTCTCTTTAATATCTACTTCCATATTTTTTTGTCTTCTTTTTTTATGTAAAAAGTGGCAAACAAGCAGACTTGATGGTCAGTAGTGACCGTCGCCCATAAACATCCACTACATAGATGTTGCGGATGTGTTGCCAACCTTACTTGTAGGGGAAAAGGGAGGGGTGGGAATAAGGAAATATAAGGAAAGGTTGGGAACAGGGA